>SJYO01048061.1:38693760-38816518 GCA_006410555.1 Capra ibex | reverse complement strand
CACTTCTCCTCGATTTCTCGGAGAACTACTTTCACTTTCTCCTCTCACTTTTTCAACCGAATTTCGAGTTGTAAGTCTTTTACTTCTAGTACCGTAGACCGGAGTAGTGAAGTACCCTTTATCTATCCCTTTGTCACCTTTGTCACAGTCTGAAATAAAACCCCCCGAGGTTTTAGTGACGTCTACCACTAACGTCGGTACTCTAATTTTCTGCGAATGAGGAACCTTCCTTTCAATACTGGTTGGATCTATAACTTTTCGTCTCTGTAATGAAACGGTTGGTTCCAGGTAGATCAGTTCCGACACCAAAAAGGTCACCAGTACATACCTACACTCTCAACCTGACACTTCTTTCGACTCGCGGCTTCTCAACTACGAAAACTTGACACCACAACCTCTTCTGAGGACTCTCAGGAAACCTGACGTTTCTTTAGGTCGGTCAGGTAAGATTTCCTCTAGTCGGGACCCACAAGAAACCTTCCTTACTACGATTTCGACTTGGAGGTCATGAAACCGGTGGAGTACGCTTCTCAACTGAGACCTTTTCTGAGACTGCGACCCTCCTTAACCCCCGTCCTCCTCTTCCCCTGCTGGTTCCTACTCTACCGACCTACCGTAATGGCTGAGCTACCTGCACTCAAACCCACTTGAGACCCTCAACCACTACCTGTCTCTCCGAACCGCACGACGCTAAGTACCCCAACGTTTCTCAGTCTGTGCTGACTCACTGACTTGACTTGACCCTTAAAGCCCTAAAGGGACCATCAGGTCACCGATTCTGAGACACAAGGGTTACCTCCCCCGGAACCCAAACTAGGGACCAGTCCCTTGATCTAGGGTGTAAGACATTGATTCTTGGTTACGTTGGTTTATTTTTTTTTTAAAAAAAATTCTTTCCTCTTAAATCAAAATACTACTCGTACCCAAAAAGGTAATAAAATCGTTCATATACTTTTACAAACTGAGACATGGTAAGAAAAGAATAGAGAACCTTAATCACCCTATTAGGAAATTCAATTTGATAGATAAACTGGTTAAGTGATTTTACATTGTTTCCTTTTAGGTACCAAGAATTGAACAGTAAAACCATCGTAGTTAGTGACTACTTATTTAGTAACAAAGATTACTCCTCGTAGGTAAAAACACAAATCGCATCTTTTAATAGAAAAAGACTTTCGGACCACCTCTGACCTTTGTCGTAACTGGTCTATCCTTTACAGGAGTATAGGAGTGAAGTGTTTTTGTAAAATACTACTGGGACCGATATATTCCTTTCGGAATATTTAAACTATTCCTGGAAACATACTATAAAAACCCACAGTACACATCATACTTATTTAGAGAAAATTTCATTTGTGTTGTGTGTTGTAAGATACGGATTGTTTCGTCCCCTTATTAAGTAAAATACATAAGAGGTGGGAGTTTTAATATCACGAGACACAATCCGACACTCCGAGTTCTCATGATGGGTGGAATAGTTCATTACCTCCGCCCATTTCGGTGTATCTACCTTCGTCACCTACATCTCGACCCGTAGTACCCTTTAGACGTCAACGTCTTCCTTCCGTTCGGCGGTCATACCGACGGCTCACCTTTTGAGTTTGACACTTCCCCTCTGATCTTAGTAACCAAGTCAACAAACTAAAGGTACTGTGCGAAAAATCATCAGAATCTCTTTTGTAAAAGTCTAATCGTATAATAAGGAGGATGAGGAGTGACAAATATTATCTTTTATCACCCGTTAATCACTCTTTTATGAAATCTCTACTGAAATAATTCTTTGATTCAAAAGGAGTTTCTGGACGTATACGTTAGAAACCTTCGTGGGTGAATCTATAGTCTAAAATAGACTTAAATACATAATACAAGACAACAAATCTTTAACAATTATAAATGTAATTAGTTAATTTATGTACTAACCACTGAGTTTTATGAGATAAATTTTTACCAGTCTTATTTGTTGTCCAGAAGGATCCACCACGATCACCATTTCTTGGAGTCTTCTAGATTCTTTACGTCCAAGTTAGGGACCCAGTCCTTCTAGGGGACCTTCTCCCGTACCGTTGGGTGAGATGATAAGAACGGACCTCTTAGGGTACCTGTCTCCTCGGACCGGCAGATGTCAGGTACCCTAGCTTTTCTCAACCTGTACTGACTTCACCGAATCGTACATACGTGCGTGTGTGTGTATCGTAATATAATCAAAGTCTATATCGTATCACTAAACTATAAACACATATGACACTGTACAGATGAATTATAGGTAGTAGGTTGTATTTGTAAAAACACAAACACACTACTCTTTAAAATTCTAGATGAAAAATTCGTCGAGAGTTTGTGTGTCACGTCATAATAGTTGATATCAGTAGTGTGATATGTAGTGTAGGTGCTGAATAAATGACACATTGACCTATAAATACGTAAAACTTGGGAAAGTAGGTAAAGAGGGTAGGGGTGGGTCTAGACTGAGACCGTGGGTGGTTGGAGAAAAGACAAAGATACTCAAGTCTGTAAAATCGAAGGTGGATATTCACTCTAGTATGTCATAAACAGAAAGAGACTGAATAAAGTGAATCGTATTATAGAAACTCCAGGTAGGTACAACTACGTTTACCGGTCTAAAAGAAGAAAAATACCGACTCATCATAAGGTAAACTTGACACAACAACCTCTTATGAGAACTCTTAGGGAACCTGACGTTCTACTAGGTTGGTCAGGTAGGATTTCCTCTAGTCAGGACCCACAAGTAACCTTCCTGACTACAACTTCGACTTCGAGGTTATAAAACCGGTGGACTAAGCTCCTCGACTGAGTAAACTTTTCTGGGACTACAACCTTTTCTAACTCCCGTCCTCTTCTTCCCCTGCTGTCTCCTAGTCTACCAATCTACCGTAGTCACTGAGTTACCTGTACCCAAACCCACCTGAGACCGTCAACCACTACCTGTCCCTCCGGAATACACGACACCAAGTACCTCAACTTTTCTCAGTCTGTACTGACTCGATGACTTGACTTGACTCATAAGGTAACCTGAAGGGTCCACCGAGTCACCATTTCTTAAACGGATGGTTACGTCCTTTACGTCCAAACTAGGGACCCAACCCTTCTAGGGGACTTCCTCCTTTACCGTTGGGTGAGATTATCAGGGTTCTCCGTCCGCTGTTCCCTCTTCTCCACCGAGGAAAGGTGGGTCGGAGACCCGGGTACCGCAAAGAGACCGATCTCAAACCTCGATTGTCAGTGGAAGAATTATCCGTAGAAATATGAATAAGTGACCCCCCTTTATCAACAGATCTCAGTCTCCATAAACGGGTCCCCTATCACGTTATCTCACTTTTCTTGTGACCTCTTCTTTGACCTTTAAGATACAAGACGACAGTCTATCGTTGACACACTGAGTAGATCAAAGGAGGACCTCATCGTGGACGGAGGTGTCCTACGGACTCCTAGTCTACTCTGTTACTACCTTACAAAACACAAGACATTCTCGAACATGGACCTCCCACCTGAGTACCAGGACTTCCGACCGACACGACACGTGGATGGTGGTCGAGAGTCGAAGAGGACGAAAAGGAGAAACTAACAACGACGAGGAACACACTACCTTGTAGGACACCGTCATTCTCCCGAGTCTTGGACCCCTATTCCCCACCCGTCGTGTCTAGACAAGTGACACGAGACGACCGTATCGAGGCCCTTACCGACTAGTCCCACCCTCCTTCACCTTCGGTACTATTTTTAGCGAACTTAAAAGACTCAAGGTCGAGAAATACCAAAGTAACTCGTACGTACTTCGAAAGTCTCGACACAATGTGTGTGGGAGAGCAGTTGACCCCTTCTCCACAGTTGTCGAACATGAGGTCCCAATGGCGTACCGATAGTGAAGGTGTCGCTCTGACCGGTCTACTACCCCCAATTCTTTCGTACAACCGAGACCTCTGAGTACAGGACCCCGTGTCTGGTAGATTTTGTAAGTACCCCACACCAAACCCTTCCTAGACGTCCAGGGACATAACGAGGTTATATATTTTTCACGAACTTTAAGATAGGACTATCAAAGGAGGAGCACCTAGAACTTCCGTGAACTACAGACTCGGAATGAACTTTATATGTATGGGAAGTCGTAGTTGATCGACCAGTAAAATCTCTCTTAGGCCAGTCGATTTCCGTTCTGGCTCTGTCCTACCACGTCCACTCCAATACTCCGTGTCTACATCCCTCTTACCCGCTCTATTTGGAACGAATGAACGATCAAAACAACTTCCGTGTCTTGTTGTACCTTTGTGTGTCTCACCCCTCTCCCATCCTCGTCCGGGCAAAGACACGAGTCCCAGACCACCCGTGTCACGAATAGGATTCCCCGGTATGGGACTACACCCGAAGACCTTTCTGAAACCTTACGACTCGACGACGTGTCTGTGTATATCTCCGTCCATGCAACCGTTACCCCGAAGGGACCATCGAACCTACCATTTCTTAGACGGACGTTATGTCCTCTGGTCCAATACTCAGGAGAACCTTCCAAGGGAAATGTAGACAACTCACCGTGTTCCACATTGTGACGTCTTGACCCCCAGGACCCGGTTCAGACAAAGGTACTTAGAGTCGGGATGTAGGGAGACCGAGTTTGTTCGACAATTTGACCAGAACTCTCCGTTAAGGTGTTATCAATCGTATTAAGGTGTGACTCCATACAAGTACCGTCTCTTTCACCCCCTTTCCCAGAACCCTACGGGTAATTTAGGTCGTTGACACCTTTCTGGACGGGGACGAGTGGACTAGGTCCGAGGTTCGTCGGAGTGGGTCCGTCATCGGTGTCCTTTCGGCCTTTTAGAGTCCCGAAAGTGGACCTAGAATCCGAAAGAAAGAAAAAAAAAAATTATGATAGTAAATTTTTAATAAGAAATTGCATGTAAACAAGTAGAAATAAAAAAGTCAAATTCGTAAAAGGAAGAATATAAAAGAACGAGAAGATCAGGAGATTAAAGCGAAAAGGTAACGAATAACAGAAATGACCACCCTCTGTAAATGAAATAGCAGACACAAGATGTTCTGTGGACAGACGTACGGACCTTGGTTGTACACGAAATCGTCCCTTTTAACACATGTCTAACTGGGTGGGTATGTACGTACAACATGTGTTGAGGACGACCGTCTAAGAACAATCATAAATCTACACTACTATACCGTAAGGGGGCCTGTGAGGTCTAAATATTTTATTCGTAATTTGAGAAAGGAACAACCTCGGGTGGTAAGACTTTCCAAATTTCAGTACGAAGGACCACCCCTTTTGTTTCTTCACCTCTTGAAGAACCGGTTAGTCTCCGAAAGGTCGGTCCGACCGTTACCCCGACAACCTATCGTTCCGGAGTGTTGAGGTCATACTTTTCCAAACGTCGACATCTTTCTTCCCCTAAGAAGTCTTCAGCAAAGTAACTCTTAGATACATAAGTCGACTAGTCAACTAGTCACTAGTTTGTTCTTACGAACGACTCCCGGACAACAATACGATCCGGACACCATCTGATATGTCCAATGATCTGTCTCAGCCTGTACTGACTCCGCTAAATCGTCGTCGTCGTCGTCGTCTGTCTAGATCTCTCGGCAATCCATGTAGTCACCCCGTCCACTCGACATCCTGTCTCAACTCTGATGATGGTCTCTAATGGCCTCCAATGAATCGGAACGACCCACTGCACGTCGAACCGTCCCCGGGGAGGTTCTACCAACGGAATCTCTGGTAGAACTAACGTCGTCGTCCTTTCCTTCCCGTGTGACTCAAGTTCACGTTTCACCCTCGAAAGATACCCGGCCCGGGTCTTCACCGTGTACATCGAAGGTAAGAACGGGTAATCGATCCTTAAATCAATGCACCGGTGTAGACTGTCGTTATCTACTTTACTCAAGGTCAAGACATCGACCCTTCCGGTTTCACACTCAAGACCGAGTACCGACCGTCACACACGACGGAGTGACTGACGTACCCCACACAAAGATGTCACTTTGATGGTCACTAGAGTTAAGAGAAGAAACATAAAAGTGTAAATAATAATAATATACATAATGAAAATATTAGTCTTTTGTTCGTTATGTAGAGTACATTTTTTACATTGGGTGTGTTCCTTTTGTAAAAACAAGAGATAAAGAAAAACAAAGATGTATTCTACTACCTACAAGTGATTGAAAACACCAGTAGTAGAGTACTACATATATTCAGTCTAGTAATACGTCACGTGAAATTTGAATGTGTCACGACACATAGTTGATATAGAGTTACTTTGACCTTCTTTTTTTAATTTATCTTTTTATTAGGTCCACAAGCCTTGAAACACACACACACACACACACGAGTCAGCTCAGACTAAGAAACACTGGGACGCCTGACATTGAGCGGTCCGAGGAGACAGGATCCTTTAAAGGTCCGTTCTTATGACCTCACCCAACGGTAAAGGAAGAGGTTCCCTAGAATGGTTGGGTCCCTAGCTTGGGAACAGAGAACGTAGAGGACTTAACCGTCCGTCTCAGAAATGGTGATCGCGGTGGACCCTTCTAGTAATAAAAGAGATTTTTGTCAATTCTAACAACAAACCTAGGGGTCCGTTCTGATATTTTAAGATATTTTACATGTTTCATTAATTTTTATATTCCGGTCAGATTACTAATCGAGACGGTACAAAGAGTTTCCCTAAGTGCAGAAGGACACCTCGGCCAAACTTTAGACGAGGTCCTCCTCCTACTCCATCCTCCCTCCCCCACTCTCCACTTCCTCGTCGTCGTCCTCCGGGGCTTCAAGTCTACACCTTTAGACCCAGGACGGAAAGGGGTGAGACCCAAGAAGGAGGGACGAAGGGGTGTACGGAGACCCGTCGTCCGTAGACCGGGGGACGGACGAAAGAGTATTAGGGACCAGGTTTTACTGGAGAAGTATAAAGGGTTGTTTAACGGAGAAGAGAGTGACTGGGGTCAATGCCGAACACTTTCACTTTTGTAAACAACGAGTCGACACAGACTGAGAAACGTTGGGGTACCTAATATCGGGTGGTCCCAGGAGATAGGTACCTTAAGAGGTCCGTTCTTATGACCTCACTTAAGAATAAAGGAAGAGGTTCCCTAGAAGGACTGGGTCCCTAGTTTGGACCCAGAGGGTGCAACGTCCGTCTAAGAAATGGTAGACTCGGTGTCCACCACGAACACCCCTTTTGGAAAAGCTTAATTAAAACACTCTCTCTTGCGTTGAATCTAAAGAGTTTCAACGACTCTGAAGTTTTTCTTTGAGTCAATTCGGAGACAGGTAGCCTCCCCAAAATCCGTCTCACTCCACCAGTGTCAAGAATGTAGTACACCCTCTCTCTAAAAACCAGTCTCCTGGGTGAGGTCCGAGTGTGAACCCTCGCGTAGAGGGCTCGTCGAAGAACTCCGAGAAAGGGAAAACTACCTCAGGACGACAGAGGTGTAGAGAGTCGGGACGCAAATAGTCCTGGTCCGGGGTCGTCTCCACCAGTCATACGAAGGTCGTAGGAGGGACATAGGGAACGGAAGGAGCAGAGGAAGGTCAGAACGACCCGACACACTACTCACGACGACCCGACTCACCTTTCGGGTTCGAGTAAGACCTCTCTCATCAATTGTCGGTAACACTCGGAAGTTGAGTCCGGGGAAGAAAGTAGAATCACAGAGGTACACTCCTCGACCCTGCCACCCCCTCCCCAACGGATGCTCCGGGGACCCGGGTGCGGACGACACTGGACTACGTCTCTTAGGAACCAACAGGACGACTGACCCCAAAGGAACAAAGGTGCATCAGATCGGACTGGTCTACCTGCTACATCTGTCACCCCTTCCCTAAATGACCCCCACCTCTTTACCTTTCCCGTTCGGCCAAGTGGAACGACCCTGGACTTAGACTCCTTCCGACCCTGACAGGGAATCGTCCTACTAGATGTGTGTGTCACATTCACTTGCGTAGCCAAGACCCTCCCATGTGTGGTCGACTCTCAACACCAGGGTAGGACCATTTCCGGACCCTAACCGGTGTCAGGACGGACGAGACCTCCCAGTCTCAGAACAGGAACCTCTCAAAAAAAGATTCCTCTAGTGAAAAGGTCTGGTCGAGTTCGACCTAAAGTTGGTCCGAATAGTAAATCCACCTGGTCTGACCTGAACGAAAGGGAGGGTAGTTTATTTTACACAAATACCATTATCCTCCGTCATCTATAAGAACGTCTCTATTCGTCTCGAGGTAAAATGGATTTTAATGGAAAGTGACTCATTGATTCACACTCAGTTTTATAAAGACCAGTTCTTTGCCAGAAAACTCTCACTGTAAAAACAAAAGGACAACACTCTTTGTCCTTTCAATAGGACAAGTATTGGATAAGGACCACTCTCCTGCGAGTCTACCACGTTTCGTTAGGATATGTGGGGCGTGGGCGTTAGGGGGGTCGACACCCGACCGACAGACCTCACACGTGTGGACTCGGTATCGACGAGTACACAATTGTAAACTATACTAATACCAACCTTCCTAATATTGGTCCTAAAACCCACGTTGGAATAGTACCACTACCCGCGATGTCTACACGTACTAGTTCACTGGTTTCCCTCGGTTGCTCCACTCGCAGACCGGACGAAGTGACCCGTTGGAAATCCTTCTTCTAACATTTGGTCTGTTCCGTCAGAAGGGCGCCCACTGACTTTTATGAGGATCTATCGACGAAAATACCTTTCCTATGAACGATCACCCGTACGAATGAGGGTGGGGGTGTGTGTGGAGGTAGACACCGGGTCTCCGTTGTATACCGGGTCTCCTACCCCACCCCACACCCTAAACCTCATCCACGGACCTAGTCGACCCTCCGCCCCTTTACCCTCCCTACCCTCCCTACCCTCCCCACCCTCTACCTGACCCGGCGTGGTCTCGTCACGGACTCCGGACCCATCCGCACCACTCCCGGTAACTGGGACCTCCTCAAGGGGTCCGGGGGTCACGGGTCTAGTAGGTCAGGATACAGGATACCCTCGTAAAAGACCTCCATTACCCCTGGCGACACGACTCTCTCAAACAAAGGCCCGCCCGTCGGGACGGACCACCCCGACTTCTCGGCCAGACCAAGACCGACTCCAGACGAAGACCGGCTTCCAGACCGCCAGGCGAGACCGATACTCCTCGGGGTCCCTTCCCGGGACACCTCCACACTCGGGAACCAGTCGACCTTCCAGTCCTCGTCCTCCGGGTGCGACCTCGCTCCTGTCCTCCCTCGTTACCTGTGTACTTCACCCCCGGTGTCCGAGTGAGAACACGATATTCAGTGGTATTTTCGAAATATAATTTGTCGAAGAACATAAATCTAAGAGTGGAGACGAGTGGAGTGGGTATATGCGTTTACTTAAAATCCATATAATTTTAGTGAAAGTTTTTATGTTATTACTTGTTTGTTTTTGTTGTTTTTTTTACTTAGGTCTTAACATAAAGTTTTTTACTCGTTATTTCAATGTTTTCACTAGGTTAACGTCTTTTCGGAGTCACATTCATTAGTGATACCGTTTTTCTTTTTTACACAATTTTTCTCTTTTTTTAGTCACGAATTTTCTCTTTTTTTAAGTCACAATATAGTCTCCTACATTTTTTACGCGAGTTTTTATAGGTTTAAAAAGAGTGCATTTATGAGAAATTAGACAATTTCCCATTCAGGAGTTTTGGATATCGTTTGTAGTAGTAAGTTTGTGCTTACCACTTTAGAATCTTCTAAGAGTCTTCTTAGTCTATATGTCGTAGTGACAATAGTGACGATGTTAATTTGTACGTGACCTCAAAGATCGGTCACATTGTAAGTATGATATTATACTTTATGAACACACAACAACAAATCAACGATTTAACACAGACTAAGAGAACGTTATGGTACCTGTTATCGGGTGTCCGAGGAGGAGACAGGTACTCTAAAGGGTCCGTTCTTATGACCTCACCCAGTGGTAAAGGAAGAGGTGTCATAGACGGGTTTTATCCCTAGTTTGGATGCAGAGGACATAACCTCCACTTAAGAAATGGTGACTCGGGGGTCTCTTCGACAATACTTTATGAATAGGTATCCCCTTTAGATTCTTTTAGACGAGTACTTGAAACCGATGATTATTCACTCAAGTTACTAAATAACCTATCTAATAAATACTTAAGATATTATCTTTAAACCTTTTAGGGGGTTTATAAAACTTTAATTTACTGTATGAAGATTTATTGGGTACCCATTTTCGTCAGTGTTCCCTTTAATCTTTTTATGAAACTTTATTTATTTTTCATTTTAATTTTAGTGTTGCATAGTAAACACCCCCATGTCGTATCTTCAACCTTTAAAAATCGAAATTTACACATATAATCTTTTCTTCCAGATTTTAGTGAGAGATTCGAAGGCTAAACTCCACGATCTACTTATTCAATTTGGGTTTTATTCATCCCTCCCTTATCACTTTTGTCTTTATCTTTAGACTTTGTGTTTTGTCTGTTCGATGTATCTTTTATTTTGTATTTTGACAAAAATTAACTATAATTATTTTTACCTATTTAGATCGATCTGATCAATTCTTTTTTCTTTTTACTATCTATAATTTTAAATTATTAAAACTTTTGAATTTACGTCACCTAGTTAAACGACTTTCCAAGTTTTGTTTAGTGATTTCTAAGTTTAACGGTGGATAAATCGTTCTGTACCTGGGTGGTTCACGTAATGTTCACCTGACATTCTATTCTATTGACAAAACCTTTTATCAAAGTATTGAAAAACGTTCAATCTGTATAACGAATCGTTAAGGTGACGATCAATAGATCAGTTGTCTTTACTCACAAACGAATGCGTTTTTGAACATGTACTTACAAGTACCGTCGAAATGAATTTTCTCGGGGTTTGACCTTTGTTGGGTTTACAAGTAGTTGTCCATGTACCTGTGTGTTAAATCCCATGTAGACGTGTCGTTTTCGTTACATTCCATCTCCTTGACTTTTGTAACACGACTCGTTTCCTTCGGTCCCTGCTTTCCATACACGACATAATGAATTAGAATATCTTAAGATCCTTTCTGTTTAACCTAGACATCATGATACTTCGTCGAGTCACTTAGACATCATGAGCCCTAACACCCATTTCCGACCCTTGGTAAAACCCCACTACCTTTGTAAAACATAGTGTTAACTCCACAACCCAATGTACTCACATATACAAATAGTTTTGAACAGATTGACGTACGAATTTTACACACGTAAAATAAAATACATTTAATATGAAACAATTTCAACCAAAATTTTTTAATTATTATTACGTTATTGGTTCATCTTTTACATCATTTTTTCTGTTATCGTTGTTTGATATTATATTCCAAGAAGTTTAATTTTGTTTGATTTTACACAGTCTTGAAATATCTTAACTAATATTTTATAATAACTTCCTGTACCTGCTAGAGTCCTCTTTATCCGGTTGAAAGTGTTTATATCTCTAGTTATAGGTTCTTTGCATGGAGGTCTTTAACTAGACATTTATGTTAAGTTAAGGTTGTTTTTAAGGTTGTGTAAAAAACCACCTTATAGTGGTTACTTTCTCATTTATAGATTCTTATCCATTTTACAAAGTCTTTTTTTCCTTAATTCTCCTTCTTGGACTTAATAACCTACATTCTTTAATAGTAATTGGATGTTATAAATCTTGTATCGTTATTACTTAGTTTTATCCGTTTACCCTCTCTTCTCTATTTTTTTATTTAGTTACCTTATCTTTTGTTTATGCACATATATCCTCTTGAGTCCATTCAATCTTCTCCATAATTTTTATCTCATCTACCTGAAGGGACCACCAGGTCACACATTCTTAGGTGGACGATTACGTCCCTCGTACCCAAGCTAAGGACCAGGACCTCCTAAGGTGTTTGACATCCCGTTAACTCGGGTGTACGGTGTTGAGGCTCCTCCGACGTGTGGTGTTGACCTCTCACTCGGGACGAGTGGCGTTGACCTCTTTCGGACGTACGTCGTTGCTTCTGGGTCACGTCGGTTTTTATTTATTTGTTTAATCAATTTTCGTTTTGTTTGTTTTTACCTCCCCTTCATTATAATATACATTTTTTTTACTTTAACCTAAGGACGGAGTTTCGTGTGTATTTGTTTCTTTGTTCTTGTCTGTTATCCCGATTTGAACCCTATCCTTCCTACGTTTTCGCTACCTTCTTTGGTGTTTTCTTTTGTGTAAATAGAGATGTTTGAAATTTTGAAAGTCACGGTTTGTTACCTTCCCTTATACGATCCTGTGTAATAATTTCACTGGAAATTTAAGAGAACACGAAACTCTTACACCTTTGGTTCGATCACCGGGTTTCTCGTTCACCTTTGACCGTGGTCTTTTTCGACCCCAGACAGGAACTAACTGTACCTTGTTCTCTCACCAAGGTTTAACCCTTTCCTCATGTAGTTCAGACATATAACAGTGGGACGAATAAATTAAATATACGTCTCATGTGCACTTTACGGTCCGACCTACTTCGTGTTCGACCTTAGTTCTAACGGCCCTCTTTATAGTTATTGGAGTCTATACCTCTACTGTGGTGGGAGTACCGTCTTTCGTTTCTCCTTGATGTCTCGGAGGACTACTTTCGTTTTCTCCTCTCACTTTTCAACCGAATTTTGAGTTGTAAGTTTTTTGATTCTAGTACCGTAGGCCAGGGTAGTGAAGTACCGTTTATCTACCCCTTTATTACCTTTGTCACTGTCTAAAATAAAAGAACCCGAGGTTTTAGTGACGTCTACGACTGACGTCGGTACTTTAATTTTCTACAAGTGAGGAACCTTCTTTTCGATATGGTTGGACCTGTCGTATAATTTTTCGTCTCTGTAATGAAACGGTTGTTTCCAGGTAGATCAGTTCCAATGCCAAAAAGGTTATCAGTACATGCCTACACTCTCAATCTGATATTTCTTTCGACTCGTGACTTCTTGACTACGTAAACTTAACACCACAACCTCTTCTAAGAACTCCCAGGAACCCTGACGTTCCTCCAGTTTGGTCAATTAGGATTTCCTTTAGTCAGGACTTATAAGTAACCTTCCTGACTACGACTTCGACTTTGAGGTCATGGAACTGTTGGACTACCCTTCTTGACTGAATAATCATTTCTGGGACTACGACTCTTTCTAACTTCCGTCCTCCTCTTTCCCAGTTGTCTCCTACTCTACCAATCTACCCTAGTGACTGACCTACCTGGACTCAAACTCGTTCGAGGTCCTCAACCACTACCTGTCCCTTCGGACCGCACGACGTCGGTTACCCCAGTGTTTCTCAGTCTGTACTGACTCACTGGCTTCACTTGACCGACAAGAACTAACACTGCCCCTTGGATCTTGTCCTCCATCTACACTCCTCCTACCGTGGGGGGCTGTCCCTGGCGGACTCACCCAAACTTCGACAGACACCACCCCACTCACAGAACTCCCCGTCCCGTAGACGTGACGAACAGGGACTTCTTGACTTTCGGACTCCCTGGTCCTGGTCCGCCTTCCCTCGGACCCGTACCCGTCCTTCCTCGTACGCCTCCACTCCCGACCCGTCCCTACGACATACGTCTGAACCTCTCTTTCGTCTGCCCCACGTGAGACGTGTCGAACCCCCGGCGGTCGGAGACAGTAAACCACCTACCACGACGACACCCCGGTAGAAGGAGAGACACCCCTGTTACCTCAGTGGACGGAGTCCAAACAATCACTCTGTACCTCGTCTCGTCTTTCCTACAGTTGGGTGGACGCTCCCCCTGGTTACACGGGACCCCTGGGTCAGAGGTTGTGGGGGTTGAGAGAGGGCGTCGGGAGACCACGGGTCGCAGTACCCAAACGTCTCTGTGACTCCCAAGTTCTCACTTTTTTCGGCGACAGACTCTTGACCGACCAGGCCCGGACCCTTCTCAGGTGAACGTGTTTGTGGGTGTGGGTGGGCCCCTGTGTGCAGTGTTGTTTGGTGTCTCCGTCACGCCCCGGAGGAGGGACAAGGGTGTCGGTCCGGAGACCCGTGGAATAGAGGGAAACGAAGGGACAGGTGGGTGAAGTCCGAGGTCTCTACTTTGTAAACGTATCATAAGTGATTATTAATAAATGGTTACCACAAAAAGAAGAGGTTGAGAATGGGTCAATTTAGATGTCGTCTTTTATGAGTGACGAGATACAAGTCAAAAATATTTTTATCGAGCTTGGGTTCCTTATCGGTCACTTATCTTTGACTAAGTACTAAGTAGGACAGACGACGGACTCAGCCGGGTCACACGACACGCCACGAGGACGACCCTCCTCGCCTCACGACCCGGTGAGTCGGAGTCTTACCCGGAGCACTGACACAGTACTGGGAGACGACTGAATTGTCTCACCCTGGTCACCTGCCAAGGTACCCCACCGGTACGAAGGGTCGGTTTATTTATGTAATTTTTTTTTCTGGGAACTTGTTTTTCTGGGGACTTTGGGAGCAAAGTCTGAAGTAAATTCGTTGTTTGTGGAACCTTCCAAACACACAATTTATCGTCTTCAATGAAATTTATACTTTGACTAGAATAGTTAAACACTTAACCAAAGTCTTTCTTTACGAGAATAACTTTAGGATCACTATATTCACCTTTGTGTATACGTCAGTAAATTTGTACTGATTTCGTTACCCTTTATCTACCCTTTTGTCACCTTTGTCACAGTCTGAATTAAAAAAACCCGAGGTTTTAGTGACACCTACCACTGACGTCGGTACTTTAATTTTCTGCGAATGAGGAACTTTCTTTTCGATACTGGTTGGATCTATCGTATAACTTTTCGTCTCTGTAATGAAACGGCTGATTCCAGGCAGATCAGTTCCGATACCAAAAAGGTCACCAGTACATACCTACACTCTCAACCTGACACTTCTTCCGACTCGTGGCTTCTTAACTACGAAAACTTGACACCACAACCTCTTCTGAGAACTCTCAGGGAACCTGACGTTCCTCTAGGTTGGTCAGGTAAGACTTCCTCTAGTCGGGACCCTAAAGAAACCTTCCTTACTACGATTTCGACTTTGAGGTCATGAAACCAGTGGAGTACGCTTCTCAACTGAGTGACCTTTTCTGACTACGACCCTCCCTAACCCCCGTCCTCCTCTTCCCCTGCTGTCTCCTACTCTTCCGACCTACCGTAGTGGCTGAGCTACCTGTACTCAGACTCACTTGAGGCCCTCAACCACTACCTGTCCCTCCGGACCGTACGACCCTAAGTACCCCAGAGTTTCTCAGCCTGTGCTGACTCGCTGACTTGACTTGACTTGACTTTTTCGTAAGAAACCGAAGGGAACACCGAGTCGACCATTTGTTAAACTGACTTCACACTCACTGGACCCAAACTAGGGACTCAACCCTTCTAGGGGACCTCTTCCCTTTCCGACGGGTGAGGTCATAAGATCGGACCTCTTAAAGTACCCGACATATCAGGTACCCCAACGTTTCTCAGTCTGTGATCACTCGTTAAAAGTGAAAGTGAATTTCGTGAGAAATCTCCGGGAAAGCCCCTATCAATATATAAATAACGAATCATAAAAATAAAAATTCTACTTTCGATCTACATGAAACTTTATATACGAATAATGAAAACAATATACTAGTTTCAGTTATAACCTCATCTTGTATATTTTAATTTTGAAACTCACTCCTCTTTTAAAGAAATTAAGTAAAATATAGTTTGAGGACTAAAACTCTTGTCACAAAGGTGGTAGTATTTACCCCTGTATAAAGTATGAACTTTTACAGTTTTAACGACCATTTAGACCTACTAGACAAGTTCCTATATAAAAAAATTCACATAAGTAAACCAACACAGTCCAGACTCGACGTCGTACGCCTCAGAAACAATGTAGTGTGTGGGAACAGTGTCCCCTAGGGATCAACACCGAGGTCTCGCTCGTCCGAATCAACGAAGCTCCGTACACCCTAGAATCAAGGGGTTGGTCCCTAACTTGGGCACAGGGGACGTGACGGTCCGTCTAAGAATTGGTGACCTGGTGGTCCCTACAGGGGACAAGTTCCCAAAAATTCTCTTATTTTTGTAAAGATGGGACCGACTCACTGACACATTGTCAGTATAGGTTCCAGGACATATCGAGACTTCACAAAATACATTGATACACAATACTGTATTATTGATCCCATTAAATTGATATTAAAGTTTTATCGAATAAGGTCCCGAAGGGACCACCGAGTCACCACTTCTGAGGTGGACGGTTAAGTCCACTGGACCCAAACTAGGGACGAGACCCTTCTGGGGGTGTACGGTTCCTTGTCGATTCGGGTGCGGACTGTTGATGACTAGGACACGAGATCTCGGGCCCTCGGTATTGATGACTTGGGTGTACGATGTCAATGACTTCGGACGTACGGGATCTCCGACACGAGTCGTTCTTCTCTTCGGTAACACTACTCTTCAGACACATAACGTTACTCTCTAATCGGGAACGAGTGGTGCTGATCTCTTTTCGGGTATATCGTTGCTTCTGGGTTGTGTCTGTTTTTATATAGTTATTTATTAAAATTTTTTATCGTAAGGTCTTTATACTTAGACATAGCGAAAAGTTACGTTTGGTGAAGAATTCGTCATCAGCGAGATTTTAACCATTCGTAAAACCTCCCTTTTTTTACACTTTTTTTAAACCCCCTTCCTTACACATCTATTAAAACTCACACTCTTAATGGGGACACAAGTACCGGGTTTATCCTCTTTAATGAATTGTTACTGTTTATTAACACAGATGTCCAGAAAAGACACCCTTTAACGTGACCAACGAAAACTATTCTTGTTTCGAACTCCCTTTTGTCAATATGAAAGAGACGATACTTTACCCCCACGTCTCACTTCCACCCCGTTGTAGAGTTTTTGGTAGTCGGAGTCCTATCGGAGTCAGATAGGACTGTCTACATATTAGTGTTGTCTTCAGACACTCATACCTTCTCTCCTCTCGGTGGGAGGATCATTGTGTCTAAACCATTTACGATTATATTTGTTTACATGTTAACTAAAAGTAGTTCGGTACAATGAAAAGGATCAGAGAGGAGGTGAGGAGAGGAAAGGACTGAGGAAGGGGTGGAAGGAAACGAAGGAGGAAAGAGTGTGGTCAGTGGAAGGACTTCGAGGTAGATGAGATCATGGGAAGAGGAAGGGTCAAGACGAGAGTTCCAGACAACCCGTCTACTGTTTTACCTTTAAGTAGGAGTTACTCGTCTCTATGTGGACCAGTTATCGTGCTGGTGTCAAAGTTTCATACTAAGGAAAAAAGAAACGAAGAAATGAATCAGGTAATTTTCGGAAACCTAAAGATAAAAAAAATATGAAAAACCCTGAACTCCAAGAACTTAGACTTCTAAATTTTTAGAAGAACCGGTGACAGGGAAACTTGCACCGAGGAAGGGACAAGAGTACACACGAATCGACAAGTCAACTCAGACTGAAACGTTGGGGTACTTGACATCGGACGGTCCGAGGAGGCAGGTACCCTAAGAGGTCCGTTCTTATGACCTCACCCGACGGTAAAGGACAAGAGACGCCTCTGTGGGTTCTCCCTACCCGAAAGAGACCAAGGTGGTAGACCGGGTAGTTAACGTCTAAGACTAGAGAGGAAGAGAGCCGATGCAATCGACACACATAAGATAATAAATTGGGATACAAAAAGTAAGACTTTCAAGACAAACCATGAAAAGGTTCAGGAAGAGGTGGGGGTGGGGGCGGGATAAAAATTTATCCTGGAATGAGAAAAAATCTTTGAACTAAGTAAGAAAACATACAAAATTACCAAGCTGTGTGAAAATACAAGAGCAGGTACGACGTCAAGATAATGAGGGTTACAAATGGTGAGACTAGAAAGACAAGCAAACACACAAGAGTGTGGGTAACCGACAAAGGGGTACAAAGAAGTAAAAACCATCACTCAAACAAATCACCCCAAACAAAGACGGTACTTTTAGGGAACATTGAAACAACACTTTTAGGAGAGTCTGGTCAAAACGTTGGTAAAAACTATTATAGCACCGAACCCCTAGGGCCCCATTAGATGTAAGTTCGACGTAGAGAGAAATACCTCTTACGGACCCCAGGACCTGGGAGTCCCTTCGTAAGAACAGGGGTCACGGACCTCGTCTATGGGAAGAAAGGTTGTCGGACAAGTCTCAGAACGGAACGGGTGGGAAGAATACAGCCCTCATGCCCTCCCCAAAACCTTGATTCCTAAATCTGACACAAGAGTCTACGTCAGTGGCAGGAACACTCCTAAATTTAGAACAAAAGACAAAGTTGGGATTCCTCTATCCCTGGTCGCACGGGACTTCCGTCGACGTGTGAATGACACGGTCGAAACCCAAGGAAGGATCAAATACCGTGGACCCTTAATGGGAGGGGGTGGGACGGGCGTGAAGGAAGATTCCTAGTCGGAACGGTAATTTTCAACAAGATAAAAATCGTGAGGATTCCTAGGCTCCGGTAAATTCAGTCGACATAACGGTCTATATCTTCGGAATGGTTATTTTACCCTATTTCGTACACATAATACCAACAAAGACGAATAGTCACCACTAACTGTCCACCTCGACGACCACAAAATTTTATGTAAAGTGTAATAAGATACGACATTTACGACGTACAGACATAGACATATCAGTCCAACTCTACATACGTATATCAGTCCAGTTCGTCTGAATGACCTCCACATTCCTACGGGAGGGGAGTCGAAGACGACACAGGGACTCTCCCCCGTCCCACTTTCGTCCAGTCTCGTCCACGAAACCCTAAGAGACGGAGAACCAAAGTCGGGGTTCAAAAAGTAATCAGAACGAACTCTACCACCTGTCTAACAAAAGACTTGAAGTCAGAAAAGTCTATATTTTAATCTTGTTATTATGAACAGAATGGACTAGTGCGTACACACGAACGAACCAACGAAGTCAACACAGATTGGGACACTGGGGGACCTGATCGGACGGTCCAAGGAGACAGATACCCTAAGAGATCCGTTCTTATGACCTCACCTAACGGTACGGAGGAATCCCCTAGTAGGCCTGGGTCCCTAACTTGGGTACAGAGAATACAGAGTATCACTCCTAATTTAAACTATGACATATATTTCACGAATCTTATATCCCACGGAAGTACGGTCAGTCTTGACGGTACTAGTTTTTCAGATGTTTATTTACGACCTCTCCCACATCTCCTTTCCCCTGGGTTGGAGTGACAACCACCCTTATATTCAACCACGTCGGTGACCTTTTGTCATACCACCAAGGAGTTTTTGTTGTTTTTTTTTATCTCGATGGTATACTGAAACCCTTTTAATCTCTATGGTTCCCTTGTAAAGTACGTTTCTACCCGTGTTATTGCTTGTCTTTACCATACCTGGATTGTCTTCGTCTTCTATAATTCTTCTCCACCGTTCTTATATGTCTTCTTGATATGTTTTTTCTAGAAGTACTGGGTCTATCAGTACTACCGCACTGACGTGGATGTCGGTCTGTAGGACCTTACACTTCAGTTCACCCGGAATCCTTCGTAGTGATGCTTGCTTCGATCACCTCCACTACCTTAAGGTCAACTCGATAAAGTTTAGGACTTTCTACTACGACACTTTCACGACGTGAGTTATACGATTGTTTAAACCTTTTGACTCGTCACCGGTGTCCTGACCTTTTCCAGTCAAAAGTAAGGTTAGGGTTTCTTTCCATTACGGTTTCTTATAACTTCGACGATGTGTTAACGTGAGTAGAGTGTACGATCGTTTCATTACGAGTTTTAAGAGGTTCGGTCCGAAGTTGTCATACACTTGATACTTGAAGGTCTACAAGTTCGACCTAAATCTTTTCCGTCTCCTTGGTCTCTAGTCTAACGGTTGTAGGTAACCTAGTAGTTTTTCGTTCTCTCATGGTCTTATTGTAGATGAAGACGAAATAACTGATGTGTTTTCGGAAACTGACACGCCTAGTGTTGTTTGACACCTTTTAAGAAGTTCTCTACCCTTATGGTCTAGAGGAATGGACGGGGGACTCTTTAGACATACGGCAAGTTCTTCGTCGTCAGTCTTGACCTGTACCTTGTTGTCTGACCAAGGTTTAGCCCTTTCCTCATGTAGGTCCGACATATAGCAGAGGGACGAATAAATTAGAAATACGTCTCATGTATTACACTTTACGACCCGACATACTTCGTGTTCGACCTTAGTTCTAACGGCCCTCTTTATAGTTATTGGAGTCTATACGTCTACTGTGGTGGGAGTACCGTCTTTCGTTTCTCCTTTATTTCTCGGAGAACTACTTGCACTCTCCTTTCACTTTTTCAACCGAATTTTGAGCTGTAAATTATTTGTTTCTAGTACCGTAGGTCAGGTAGGAAGGTACCGTTTATCTACCCCTTTGTTACTTTTGTCACTGTCTGAAATAAAAGAACCCGAGGTTTTAGTGAAGTCTACCACTGACGTCGGTACTTTAATTTTCAGTGAACGAGGAACCTTCTTTTCGACACTGGTCGGATGTGTCGTATAATTTTTCGTCTCTATAGTGAAACAGTTGTTTCTAGGTAGATCAGTTTCAATACCAAAAAGGTCATCAGTACATACCTAAACTCTCAACCTGATATTTCTTTCGACTCGTGGTTTCTTAACTACGAAAATTTGACACCACAACCTCTTCTGAGAACTCTCAGGGAACCTGACGTTCTTCCAGGTTGGTCAGGTAGGATTTCCTTCAGTCGGACTTATAAGTAACCTTCCTGACTATGACTTCGACTTTGAGGTTATGAAACCGGTGGACTACCCTTCTTGACTGAGTAACCTTTTCTGGGACTACGACCCTTTCTAACTTTCGTCCTCCTCTTCCACAACTGTCTCCTACTCTACCAATCTACCATAGTGACTGACCTACCTGGACTCAAACTCGTTCGAGGTCCTCAACCATTCCCTGTCCCTCCGGACCTCACGACGTCAGGTACCCCAACGTTTCTCGACCTGTACTGACTCGCTGACTTGACTGACTGACTATACTGGATCGTTAGGGTGAAGACTCGTAATTGATTAATTTTTTCTATGTACATGGGGATATAAGTATCGTCGTTATAAGTGTTATCGGTTCAATACCTTCGTTGGATTCACAGGTAATTGTCTCCTTACCTATTTCTTCTACACTATGTATGTATGTTACCTTAATAAAAACAACGACAACTAGTCAACGGGTCAGTACAGGTTGAGAAACGCTGGGGTACCTGACGTTGTATGGTGCGGAGGGACAGGGTGTAGTAGAGGACCTCAAACGGGTTCAAGTACAGGTAACGACCTCTTCCGTTACCGTGGGGTTAGGTCATGAGAGTGGACCTTTTAGGGCACCTTCCTCCTCGGACCATCCGACGTCAGGTACCCCAGCGTTTCTCAGCCTATGCTGACTCGTTGAAGTGAAAGTACGTGACCTCTTCCTTTACCGTTGGCTGAGGTTACAAGAACGGACCTTTTAGGGTCCCTACCCCCTCGGACCATCCGACGACAGATACCCCAGCGTGTCTCGACCTGTGCTGACTTCACTGAATCGTCGTCGTCGTGCAAGTAACGTAACCCCTACGGTAGGTCGGTAGAGTAGGAGACTACAGGAGAAGAGGAAGACGGGAGTTAGAAAGGGTCGAAGTTCCTGAAAAGATTATTCAGTCGATAAACGTTACCTTATAATGAGTCGGTATTTCTCTTACTTTATTACGGTAAACGTCGTTGTACCTACTTGGATCTCTAATAGTCTGATTCACTTTACTTCTTTCAGTCTTTCTCTTTCTATTTATGGTATAATATGTGAATGTACACCTTATTTTTACACCGTGTTTACTTGAATAGATACTTTGTCTTTGTCTTAGTACCTGTACCTCTTGTCTGATCATCAACGGTTTCCCCTCCCCTAACCTCCTTCCTACCTCACCCTCCAACCCTAATCGGCTACATTCAAGAACATATGTCTTAACTATTTGTTCCACTATGATATATCGTGTCCTTTGATAAAGTTATAGGATACTACTAGGTTTCACCTTTTTCTTGTATTTTTAAATGGACACACATATTGACTTAGTCATTTAGTCGATATGAAGGTTTTTTTTTTTTTTTTCTGTTATACTACGAACTTATATCATTGACGAGGGTCATTTTTCGTTCACAAGAACGGTAATAAGGGAGAGGAAGGAACTCTGATTCTGGTTACTGTTTTGGTGAAGATTCGGACGATTGTGGAGTCTAAATCTCAGGTTAAAAGACTGAAAGAAAAAATAGATAGTAAACTCAGAAAGTTCCACTTATTCACATCCTCCGAGATACAAGTCTCTAAACCAGGTTTAGGTCGAACGAACGGACGACCAAAGGACGTACGACCGGCACCCATACACTGTCAGAGGGGTCCTGACTACAAGGAAACGACATGTCATTCCTGCACTCGGAGAACGAATGCCCACTGACACGTCCTGTGCACACCTCCCCGGACGAGACGAGAAGTGGTTCGACCTAGGTTCGTGTCTTACCATGTGGGAGTCTTTCATCCCGGACCCTAAGGAAGTACGGAAGGTCATAGTGGGGTCGTGGACGAGTCCCTTGTGACCGACTTACCTACCTTGGTCACTACTTTGGTCCTTCCTCTTTACTATGGCTCCTGTCAACCCTGTTACCATTTGGATGTCCTTCACTGAAACTCACGTCGGTGTTCTTCAGGTTCTTACCCCTGTAACACAGATAGAAGAAATAGAAAGATGTCAGGACCCTCCCCGACTGTGGTCCCTGGACAGTCGGTGGACTGAGTCCGGGAAGGCACCACCCGCCTCTCCGGGTCCCCCTTCAACTCAGTGACCTGTTTCCCACACCTCTGGAACTTTCTGACAGAAATAAGAGGAGATGAAATGTACCGTAGTGACTGTACTCAAACTCGTTCCAGGTCCTCAACCACTACTTGTTCCTTCGGATCGTACGACGTCAGGTACACCAGCGTTTCTCCACCTGTACTGACTCGTTGATTTGACTTGACTGATTAAGATGTACTCTTAGAACTTGAAATGTAAGGGTGAAGTTAGCCTCCCTTTTATGACCTCTTAATGACGTCTAATTTCGTTAAGAAGGAAGAGTTCCCGACGTCACAAAGGACAACCCGTCTTGTCCTTGGTCAGTGTGTTTCAATTCTGTCTCAGTAAACCTGTACTTAAACCTCAGTGTACTCAACGAACGAGTCTGAGGGATCGAAACTTTACAGACGGAGGTAGATATCAGAGGAAACTACCGAAGACAAAGGGTCCCCACGGACGGGACGTAAGGGAGGGTTTCGAAGCGTGGTATTCACACACTCGTACGGGTACAAATGTCTTCCCTTCGACTCCCAGTCTCCTAGGTTCCCTAAAAGAGTCCTCCTCAACGGATGTAAATCCTAAGGGAAACGGTGTGTCGAGGGCCAAGTGACACAGAACGACGAACAGTGGGACCTTTCAGGTCCCCCTAGACACCCGGTCCGGGAGAAGGAGGAGACTGAGTGTCAACACGTTTAAGTCCCCTCGGTGGAGGAATTCCTTAATCCGAAGAAGTAAAGAATTTGTTTCAACCTACTTGAGATCGTGTGGAAGGTCGAAGTCGGAGACACTAAAAGAACTGGGTTCACAATCCTCTTCCGTCTAAAGACGGTCCGACAGAGGACACAAAGAAGTGGGGTAGTCGAGAAAGGACTTTCGGGGTGTTTTGACTCGCTCTATCTTTTCACTCTTTCCCCTGATTGTGAACTTTCCTCGACACTCGGTCTCAAATCTAGAAGTAGTCCGTACTATGATGAAAGGAAATCTAATTAGGGACCACAAATATTTCAGAAGTAGTAAAGACACTAAATACCAGAAAGAGGAAACGTCCACCATTTCTTAGACGGACGTTACGCCCTCTGGACCCAAGCTAGGGACCCAACCCTTCTAGGGGACCTCTTCCCTTTCCGATGGATGAGGTCATAAGACCGGACCTCTTAAGGTACCTGATATACCCCAACGTTTCTCAACCTGTACTAACCCACTGAAAGTGAAGTGAAGGAGACGGAGATCTTACGTAAGAGGGGTGGGGGCGGGGTGGTACCTTGAGTTCGATCTTATTAGGTGAAACGCACCGGAGGTGTTCTTATGGACGATACGACTGAAAAATCATTTCTCGACCTCTTTATTCGGACCGGTCTTTCTGACCGAATTTCTCTTACTCGTCCTTACTCAGAGAACATTTCCCACCTCCTACTAAAAGACTGAATGCTTAGTTGAGAAGTATAGTCAGCCGGTTTCATAACTTCGAAGTCGAAGTCGTAGTCAGGAAGGTTACTTATAAGTACCGACTAAAGGAAATCCTAACTACACAAACTAGAGGAACGTCAGGGTCCCTGAGAGTTCTCAGAAGAGGTCGTGGTGTTAAACTTTCGTAGTTAAGAAGTCACGAGTCGGAAGAAATACTAAGTTGAAGTACCGGGTACAGAACCTCTACTCGTTTGACCTCGGCTCCTCCCGGTCATTAAACAGGACCCAGTGTGTCGTTGTCCCGACCGCCGTCCCCAACTCGTCCCCCGTACCTCTTCGCCCCCTCTGTGAAAGGGGTTACGGACATTCCACCTTTGTCAGAGACTCGGGAGTCTCGATATGTAAATAAAGGAAGGTGTCCTTTCTTCTGAAACGAGGTCTTAGTCGACTTGACGCCGTTTCGGTAGAACGGAAACGACCAGAACTACCGACCTCTCTCTAACGGAAGGAAAACGTCGGAGGAGACACGACTCCTACTTCACTCGTAGTCGGAAAGTACCTCAACGACGACCATAGACCGACTCTACGGGACCGGGGGATCTTACTCTCGCTAACAGCACTTTCTTACCCTTCTCTGCCACGATCCTCGGACCAGTTCGTAGAGACAGGGGATAAGTCCCTTAGTACTTCGGTCTGGTTGGTCATAAGACGGAAGAAGGAGGACCACCGATCACGATGTCGGTCGCTGAGTGTGGAACCCCCTACAGAGGGTAACGAGGACGGCGATTCCTACGGACTCTGGGGTTCGTGTTGACGTCCAGGAAGAACAACAGTAGAAGTGTGGTCGTGACAAGAAAAGTCTCGAAAACACCCGACCATACTACAACGACGTCTAAGTCTTTTGTGACTGACTGTCAAGAGGTAGGTCAGAAAACGACGGAGACCCCCGGACACCGTTCAATGATTTGACGGAGTCACAAAAGTAGAAGAAAAAACCCCTCCCGACGTGGGGTACCTTACGTCCTAGAATCAAGGGGTTGGTCCTTAATTTGAACCCGGTACCGTCACTTTCGTGACTTAGGATTGGTGACCTCGGGGTCCCTTGAGGGGTCACACGTAGAAGTCTTTACCCCTGTTCTTACTGAAAGAACATCCCAAAACACTCATATTTTGTGATAGAACGTATAGTATCTACGAATTAGTTTAAATAGAAGAAAAGTAGCTTGTCGATCCAACAATTCTATGTATGGATTTGAGTCCACTCTGGTTCGAGTTCGACTTACAGTCTGCTGGTCACACCACCACGGAGTCCCTCCCCTCTTCCGACTACCGCCTCACCCCCACCCCCTCACAAGACACTAGAGAAACCTCGTAGTAGAGTCGGTATCAGACAGAGTCCTAACCCCTGGTAGATCCAAGTTCCTAGTCTGTATTACTCCGTTCGACTATTATATCGATGTGAGTTTTAGGTGAGTTTGACAAACTAGTGTATTCCAGTGGAGTTTGTTCGTATAACGTTATTTTATTGACTTTTCTTTTTTTTAGATTAGAAACATTTCTATAAGTAGTATCGTAATAGGTTTTCATCTTTTGACCTTTTTAGTCTCTCATTATCTCTTACGGACTTGTTTGATACCATGTAACGAGGTTGTGGTGTATTCATTTTTTCAGTTTCACTTGTGATAGTAAGGGAACAAGTTTGCATCCTTTTCTCACAATATCCGTTTTATCATATTTTTTCGTCTTGAATTTTATACGTTTACGACTAGTATTATAAATCATAGATACTTACCGGTGGCTTCTCTGTGTGTTCTACACTTACCACTCGAGAAACTTTAATCCTTTAAATTAAAACAAAGTTATTCAAATATGATCCCGAAGGGATCACCGGGTCTACCATTTCTTAGACGGGTGTTACGTTCTCTGGGTCCAAGTAAGGGACCTAACCCTTCTAGGGGACCTCCTCCTTTACCGTTGGGTGAGGTCATAACGGACCTCTTAGGGTACTTGTCTCCTCGGACCACTCGATGTCAGGTACCCCAGTGTTTCTCAACCTGTACTAACTCGCTGATTGTGAAAGTGAAAGATTCTTCAAATCTATCTCATACCATCTTATTTTAAAGTTATGTCAAAATTTGTGTAATCCATTTTTCATAATTTCGTCTTTTGGTGTGTATCTATCCCCCTAACTATCGTAAACACGTATTAAAACCGACAATTGTCCAGACGTACACCATAAATAAGATTTAATACGATTACATACAGTAGTGGTTGAACCACGAAAACGGGTTCGAACAGAAAAAGGTCGTAGTTCTCTTACCTCAACCGAGGTACGACCAGAGGAAGACATCAACCTAAGTCGACTGGACACCCTTCGTCCTACCCGACCACACTTATTCTCGCTTGTCGTGTCCCTTCCCGTCGGTCCTCCTCAGGTCAGGCTACGGTAGTCCCGACCCCTGAAGCGACCCACGGACCCGAGACTCCACAGCCGGTTCGTTTGGTCTACAGTACGACTCTATTGACCGGGTGAGTCCTCTTTCGGACAGAGGGAGAACACCCCACTGTCGACATGACCCGAAAACGTGTGAACACACGTGGACGGTCTCGAGTCCGTTTAGGTTCTCCTTTGTCTCGAGTCCTTTAGTTTTTGTAGTAAGGATAATGAGGGAACGTATTCACCTCTTCATCGACAAGGGTCTGACCACTTTTAGACAGATGTATGTTTATTTTCCGGTCTCCCCAAAAAGAGTCAAACAACTACCTTCAGTCCTACTGACTTTATGACTCTTTTGGGTTGACACTACACTTCTTATGACATACAAGGACGACATCTGCCGGGGTCGTATTTTGTGAACTACATTCGTGAACGTCCCGAAGGAAACCCCTTTACCCTAGTGACAAAGGAAACAGACCCGGACCCGAAGACGAGTGTCACGACAGACAGACCAAACCAAGTCAGAACCAGGTTCCGGGACGTCACTCACCCTCCATCTGGGTTCCTTCCTTACGTGCGACGTGGGAAGGGAGTCCCTCCAAAAGATCTTAAACAGGAGTCATCCGGGATCGTCTTAAGACACGTTGATGCATGGTCTAGAGTGTACGGTGAACTGTACATTTGAAAAAGTAAAAATCAAATTTATCGACTTCATATAGTTAATAAGACAACATAAAGAAACTCCTCCTATGTATGTGTGTATATATATATCAAACATATATAAGTTTGACTTTAATAAAAAAAGACATTGACATTCTGAGACTTACGATTGTAAAAAGAAAGCCTAACTGTATGTCAAAATAATCCTGATAATACCCTGTATAAACTAATTGGTCGTACTCGAACAAACCTTCGTGGAGACACCCACGGACCCCCGTCTCCGTCCCCAGTACTACCACGGGAGTAATGAGACGAAAGGCCGCCCACCGGAGTCTAGTGTCGGGGACTCCGGGATCTTGGACTGAACCGAGGGACTCTTGAGAGACGGGGACACCCGACGAGATACTCGTCGTTCCTCTCCCACGTCCCGGTCTTTGTGTATTGTCGTTTTTATTTTATCATAAAAGTATCCCTTGTGAGTACCTTCACGAATGATACACAGTTTCGAGAAGATTTTTAAAATACATGCAAATGAGTGAATTGGGACTTTTGTTGTGGCTCCAACCATAACAATAAATCGAGTAAACTGTCTTGTTTCTTCCCCTACCGTCTCCAACCAAGAATGTCTTACAAATGGGGTGAGTCCAGTCCCGTGATTCTTTCACTGAACAGTACAGAGTAAAATGAGGACTGCACGGGTTCACCAAAAACGTGATAACGGGAAAATGTCTGCTCCCATGGAGTGGGTCTTGTCCCTGAGTGACAGGAGTCTGGAGAGTCCCTCACAGTCAAACCAGGGGAGGAGTGGGGATCCATATTCGTCTCTACCGTCCAGGAGTGGGAGTCCCACGTCGACGCTCGTCCACTCTTACGACCACTGCCCTCCACCACCCTCCTGTAACCAGGAGCCTCAAAGGACTGCAGTCTCGTCTCGTTCGACTCTCCGACCCCCAGTTGTCGTGTCTCTCTTCCTTACGTCGTCCACCCCGTCCGTCGCTGAGCTCCACCCACTCGAGACTCCCGGCAGGGAGAAGACACATCCTGGCCTGGTCCTCGTCGAGGTTGTGCCTTCACGAGACCACAAAAGGGGTCTCTGTGACGGGTGTGACCCCTTTACTGTCCGGGAGAACCGGTTTCGCCGGTTCCGGGTCCCGAAGTGGGACTCTCCTTTCACCCACCGACGAGTCTCACAGTACGACCCTGTCCTGAGTCCGTGTGTCTCCTCCCTTCCGAAAGACGGTCGTCCTAGGATACTGACAGACGATCCTCACACGTAATAAAATACCCAAGTTTAAACACATTGAATACTTCACAAGTCGCTCTAGCTTCTCCGAGAAGACTACCTGTACTTGTAAAACTCGTCCTCCCACCTGTGTCCGGGGCGGTCGTAGAGTGAACAGTCGACCACCACGTAATAACTCTGTTCAGGTCTACGGACGTCGAGGTGATAATGTTAAAGGTCTTCAGACTTTTACAGAACAAAACGTTAAAGTCTTATAAAATTTTAATCTCTCCCTTCCTCCATATAGAACGTTAGATATAATTTTGTGTCATAAGATCATTGACAATCTTGAAGCTACTAGGGGTTACTAAACATACAACTGATAATATAGAAACTCACATAAAAGAATTAAAAGTAAAATCTTTGTCAATTCTTTAGTATGAATCTTTCACTTTCACTTAGGGATATCCCGGAAGCTACGGTCGTGTCTTATAAGCGCTCCAAAGACTCCACGTCGAAAGTCCGGGACACCAGGTCCGGACACCCACTATCACCCGATGGACAACGGGAACGCACACCCGAGGTTGTCGACACTTTGGGAGTCATCTCAGCGATATTACACCACCAATTCTCGGACCCGAGACAGCAACCTATCTGGACCAGACTTGCACTTAGGACGGTGAACCGTCACCGGCGTCGACAGGAAAGAACACACAACTTGTCTTGACCACAGGGGGTAACACACCAGAGCACTCCGTCACGGGACTCTCGAGAACCGGTTCGAAAGTGGGAGGTCTCTCGAGAATGACTACCCACCCCTGTTGGAGGACCCACGAAGTACCCGACGTACCCGAGTCTCTACCCCGTAAACACCCCCGAACACGGTGGACTTGGGGTCCGAGTGTCCGTGTCGGATAAGACCTGAAGCCACAGCTCATCGACGAGTTTGAATCCTTGTTTACTTTAGGTACGGGGGGGCCGGGAGGGTTGCGACCTCTGGTGTAAGAAGATATCGGAACTGAGGTTCACCCCCGGTACCTAGTTATCGGACTCGTAGAGTCGACCTCGAACAATCTTTGTGTCTGCGAGGCCGGGGGTGTGAGTCTTCGACGGAAGATTGTTAAGAACCGTTAAGAGGACGCTACACGAATGGGGAGGTGAGACTGTGAGTTCCCCAGTGACAGGAGGTCTGTGTGCTCCTGTCGGGACCCCCGGGGTTGGAAGGGTGTGGTGGGACACCCTTTGAAACATGGACCCGGAGAGTGACAGTAACCGGGTCCAGTTCAGGTCCGGGTCGTAGGACTTCTGGACCCGGTGGACTAGGGGAACCCCAGAGAAGACACTTACCTCCGACGAGGGGAAGACCCCAAAGGAAGATACTTCCCTCTGACGTGGAGAAACCCCGAAGGAGACACTTACCTCCGACCTCAGGTGAAACGATTCACAGACTGACGGGATTACCAACTAAATCCTGGGTGTTCTCCACCGGCACCTGAGTCCAGGACACCTGTACGGAGGAAGAGGTCGACTAGAAAATCTAGGTGTCCATCCTCGTCGAGGGGAGGGTAGTACCCCCAATGAAAGAAAGAGTGTGAAGTGGACGTCCGGACCCAGGTGAGATTGTGTGTGTGTGTGTGTGTGTGTGTGTGTGTGTGTGTGTACGTGTACAGACCCGACACAAACCCACAAACTCCCACCACCTTTACCCTAAAGATCCAGTGGACCCCAGTGGATGTAGTTAGGGACTCCGATGATCCGGACTTTTCGAGAGAGAAGGGGGCACGGAGAAAAGTTCGTAGGTGTAAAGTATGGGAACTTCCGAACCCAGTTCAAGGTCGGGAGGGTTCTCAACAGGGTTCCCAGGTCGGGACCTCCAGGTACAGGGTGGGGAGACTCGTAGAGGAACAGACAGGGACTTCGACCGTGATCACTAAGACGTACCGAAGGTCAACACCACACCGAGACTGCACTGGTACACTAGAGTCCCAATCAGACATAGGTATTCCAGTCAATGTACGTACTTCGTGCACACCCAGTGGACTACGGAACATGTACTCTTCGTCACACGACTCACCACACACACACTCTCTCTCTCTCTGAAACGGAGATTCCTTCGATATTGGATCTTCTCTCCGATCCTGTACTGACCCATTGATTTCGTCCTTAGTCTAATTCCCGTCTCTTAATTTCCTCCCTCTCCAGCTCTTTTCCCACCCTTCCTCGGACCACCTAACTCACCGGAGACCTCATCAGAATCCCCCACTTCTCTCCAAACGTTGGTTTGGTCAAACATCGTCTCTTTCCGAAGTACCCCGTCGGTTCACTCCTCTTCCTTCTGGTGGAAAGTCTAGACGGAGAGTCTTCTACTCCCTAGACTCTATAGGTAGTCCATTTCCTCGACCATCCAGAGTCGACATCTTCGAACCTCCCTCTCCTCTCCACTCCACTAGACACAGGAAGTACGCAGGTCCAAATGTGACCGACCAGGATCGAACAGAATCGGTCAGTCGTGACGGGTCTCGGATGAGGTTCAAAGACTTTTGTTGAACCCGGGGGTAATGACATCACTGGGGATACAGTCATTGGAGGAGGGGTCCCCACCAATTCGTCGGACCACTATGTAATGGAACCGAACCTCCCACATGTTGACCTCTTTCTCACACCTGTCACTCTCGTCCGAATTAGTCATTCCCGTACAGTGTTTGTCTTCTCAAAGATCGTCGACAGAGGAATAGACGACGAGGCAGTGTGAGAAGACAATTAGGACTCCCGTACCGACTCAGAGGAGACCACGACCTCCGGGAGTCCCGTCCGCACTGACGAGGGGACCGACCGCGGTCCTTCCCTTGTGGTAGTCAGGGGCCCCGAGAGCCGTTCCTGTGTCGTCGCTCCCTCCGAGACACGTCGTCGACGTGGACACAAGAGGAGGGGACTTCGGTCCCGGGATCTACTCCGAAAACCCCCCGTAAACCGGACCTGGTGTCTCTAGACTCCCCGTCCGAGTCACTACTCTTGCGTGTGGCTAAAGAGTGGACACACTGAAATAAAAGGAAGTGGGGTTCCTAGTGTCCGTCTTTGGTCGTGTCCGACGGACGACCCAAAAGTTACTCGTCCAGGGTTTCGACTCGTGTATGCGGGAGAAGGACGGTCGTCTGTCGTCTCCACGAACCACTTCGGGTACCGCTTTCACGGGCCGGGGGAGACTGAGTCGCGAAGGGGTCCGAGTCGGCCGACGGTCGGCGGTGGACCTGCTCGTTCCTGTAGAGGGTGAGGTCGAGAAGACGGGACGCCCGGTGGGTCCGAGAGGACCGGAGGTCACGGTCCCGGACCGACGAGACGTCCCGGGTCCCAGGCTCCAAGAAAGGTGTCCCCTGTAGACGGAGAGGGACCGCCCCAGACAGAAGTACGACGAGTCTCTCCGTCTAGGACCCTTGGTGGACCTTTCCTGTGCTTACCTCCTCCTCTACCCTGAGACGTTCGGGACTCGGATGGGACACTGGGGGGCACTGGGACCAGTGAGACTTTCTGAGGTCCGTTATGGGTCGACTTGGGACCCCTTCTGCGGTTGTCCGAAGCAGGTCCCTGACCGGAGTACGAATTGTTTCCTTTTGTCACGGGGGACGTAAATACAACGGAGTAAGTACGTGTTGTTGTTGATTAATAAAGTAATATGTTAGTAGTGCAAATTATTAAACCTTGTTAATAACTTATTAATTTAGAAAAGTATCGGGGAGTCGAGTAGGACAAACAGGGAAGAAATTATGGTCCCTATAATTGTGTTACAGAGAAATTCGTACTTTTAGAGATGAAGGAAATAAGAGTATTTGTGACAGGGAACTAGGGGAGTCACGTCACCACGACCCACGGACGTGGAGCAGGGTACCGACGGGGGTCCTTGATCGGGAGGTCGAATGAACCAGAGAACCCTACCCAGACCGACACGAGTCCCCTCCTCACTGTCTGTGTGACCCACCCCGTGAGTCTCACGGCAGACGTAAACCCGAAGAGACCTCGGCGACCTTCACAGACACACAAAACACCGACAGTGTACTGTGTGACACGGAACACACGTGTGTTCTATTTTAAAGGGAACGAACAAACACTCGTATCTACAGGAAAGAACACGAAACCAGAACTCTCCTGTCGAACTGACTCTACTTGGGTAAAAAATCTGGGGGGGGTTGTAGGTCTGAGTCCGTCCTCCAGACATGAGTCCCTCGTAGAACCGAGGACCCCACCGACCGTCCTCACTGGAGGAACCAACACTTCTCCCTCCGGAACCACTCGTCACAAGGACCCGTGACTTCGGACCGTGACTTCGGACCACTGTATTGGAACGTGGGGGACGTTGGGTACCGTAACGGACAGAACTCGTTGAGTCGTTCTACCCTTGATCCCCCTGTACCTCCTCCGTGACCCGAACCCACGTTTTCAGTTTCCTTGTGGTTTTGGAGTCCAGTCCTCTTTCTCATAAGATTGTGTCGTAGTCCTTAGGTCAACAGGTGAGCTCCGGACGTTCGACCGTAACGAAGTCACTGCTCCAGTCTCGTCTGTGTCGACTCAACAGTGACACAGAGTACGGATACGGGGAGGTCCAAACGGTCCAGATGTGGAGGTCCCTGACTCGACCCTACCCTCACGTAGAGTGTCTTTTGAGAAACAAATCCGGTGTCGACCTTTTCGATAATTATAAAGGTACCATGGGAAAGTACGGGAAGGGGTCAGAAAGGTCCGGTAGTTAAATGAACGATTCAACGAAATCAGCACAGGCTGACACGTTGGGGTATCTGCCTTGGGGTGGTCCGGGAGGGCAGTGACCCTAAAAGGTCCGTTCTTGTGACCTCACCCAACGGTAAAGGAAGAGGTTACGTACTTTCACTTTTTACTTTCACTTCAGCGAGTCAGCACAGGTTGAGAATCACTGGGGTACCTGACGTCGGATGGTCCGAGGAGACAGGTACCGTAAAACGTCCGTTCTCTTGACCTCACCCAACGGTAACGGAAGAGGCAGTTCAAATGAATCTCTGGACTTTTACTTTCCATCGGCTGTACGAGGGGACGGATATGTACATCGTGACAGGGGGTCCCACTCGGGAGATAGACGGTTTGTGTTGTCCGTTTTGGCCACCCGGAAGACCAGGTTCGACCAACAAAACAAGGCTTGGAGAAAGACACCTTCTGTGACACTGGGACACCCGGGGTGTAGTACTCTGGGTCGACAGGTACCTACGGAGTCCTCGACTCCACCACCAGAATACCCGAATGGTGTGTACCTAACGGAAACGGTCCTCCGTCAACCGAACAAGACAGGAGAAGAAAGACTTCGCGATTCCGAACTCGTCACTCGACCTTCTTGAGGAGTAAGTCGAGTAGGTTTAACAGAAGGTGGACGACATAGAAGGAGATCTTTGTTCCCTGTGTACCAGACGTAATGACAGGGAACATAAGATTAAAGTGATTTTTGGGTAACTTGACGAGGTACTGTCCACCCCCGTAGTTACGACCTACACACCTCAACTCTATTCAGACGAGAACTTCTCGAGTCATGGATTTCTTTTCCCTTACGTCCGGATGTCAGACCATATCACTCTTGACACACCTCCCTACACGTCCCAGATGTCCTCGTTTTTCGTCCCCCGGATTGTGTCCGTCAACGTTAGTCCCTCTCGAGAGACCTTCTGTCCTCTGTAGCGTTGACTTACAATTGTTTTTCCTTAATTGACCCACCTCTCGACTTCATCCCGTACGATCCGTTTCCGTTGTCGTACACACCTTTGTCTCTCGATACTCTCTCGTGTTCCTTGAAAGTAGATAGAGAGTCAAGTGGGTCAAGGTAGGTACGTAGAAAGGTAGGTGGGTAGGTAGATACGTAGGTAGGTACGTAGATAGGTAGTGTTGTAAGTATGTGCCTAGGAAAATAGGTAGGTAAACATGCAGGTAGGTAAGTATCCATTTCTTTCTAAATAACTCGTGGGTAATACACAGTTCGGTTACCAACTAATACCTTGGGGTGATCACTTGAGGGTACTTCAAACATCAGATATGTTTGTATCTTGTTCCTTAATAGTCACTGTTTACAATGGGTTCCTCTACAAGTCGAACCACACCCTTCATCAGTTTCAAGTCAAACCACCATCGTACGTAATTATTAAACCTTTTCACCTGTCTCTACTACGACTTCTGTATCCTCACCACCGACCCCTGTCGTTCGACACTCCCCGGAACACACGATAACACCGATGTTACCGTTTCTGAAAGAATAATTAAAAAACCCTCTCACTCACAAAAGACTAATTTTTATCGAATAAAGTCCGTGAGAATATCCGTCTCTACTAACACATCGACTCAAAACGGGTTACGAAAGGACTTTCCAAATTTAAAACATGAGAAGTTGGTCACCTTATACTCTCCCGAATAAAGAAATAAGGAGTGTTAATGAATCATGAAATCAGTCTAACCATAGTGGTTGAGTTACCTGTACTCAAACTCATTTGAGGTCCTCAACCACTACCTGTCCCTCCGGACAACACGACGTCAGGTACCCCAACGTTTCTCTGTACTGACTCACTGATTTGACTTGAACCAGTCTATAAAATCCATCTATTTTTTCCCATAAATCAAATTTAAAAAAAGACTAAGAAACTTGTAAGATTATGTTAAATAAACAAACACAAAGGAAGGAGATTCCGGTAAACGTGTAAAAAAGATTTTCTCATCTTCACAGATGATTACCATTGTAAAACCGGATCTCCAAAATATAATTATACACTAGTATGGAGTGGAAACCCTAAAAAAGGGGTAACAAAACTTTTAAGAAAATTTGGAAGTAGAGAACCGGAACACTTGTAGCATCTTTAGTTACTTATGAACAACTAACTTTCTTACGAAAAGAACTGGTCATAAGAGGTTAAGATTAAAGGACACAGGGTCTCAGCATGTGCCACACATCCACTGTTCGTCCGACCTCCCACCCGTCAAAGGGATGTAGTAGGGTGCAACGACCCGACACGGGGAGGGGTGTGACGGACCGGGGATGGACGTCGAGTCCTTCCCGAGGGACGGACACGCGTCCCCGTTCCGAGTACCCCGGAGGAGGAAACTGCAGTAGGGCCCCCGCGGTAGGTCGAGAGCCGACGGAGACCCCCGACTCTTTTTCTCCCCACTCTCCGTGGGAGAGTCCGGAGACGACGACCACCAGGTGGGGGAGTCGGCGTAAATTGTAGAGGGGTCCCTCAGACTCTAATCCCTTTCTGCTCTATACTCCGAATTTGTACTTCCTGTGTGTGTATCCTGGGGACTTCGACCTACTGTCCTGGGTCCGTCCGAAGAGACGGGTACCCACCACTGAAGAGTCACGGTCCTCGTGTTAAGTGCGGGCTGTGTACAGTTCCTCCGTGTGACTCTATTCTTTTAGAGAGACGGAAGGGTATAGACGGATTTTTGTCCTGAATGGAAAACTTCCCCAGGGAAGGGGAGAGATGGTCGTCCGAGTCTCCCATTAGTGACCTCCGTGTGATCTGGGTGTGGTCGGGTCTCTATGGAGGTCTCCTTAAACGTATCTGTGATCAGGGGCATGGTACTGTGAGGGGACATAGATGGTAGGGTTCTAGACGACGGGATCTTTGGGTTTCAGGAAATGTCAACAGAACAGTGAAGAGATTTTACACAAGAATCTCAATGGTGTCAAGGTTGGAAGGAAAGTTCAATAAGACGTGACTCCCGGGGTGTGTACCCGGTACCTGTGTACTTACTCGAAGACAAAAGAGAACAACGGACACACTCTTGGACTCTACCCATCTCCTTTTTCTAAAAGGGAGGAGACGTAGTCGAACGGCACGGAACAGACCGATGCACGAGAGGACCCAGGTCCCTAACGGCAGACGACAACGGCACAGTCCGGTCCTCCTCCGGACACAATCAGGTACATCCACGGACCTGGACGTGTGGGAGTATGCAGAGGAAATAATACGACACGAGTTTAACAGGTAGACAAAGGACGATGTTCGGACCAGGTATGTACCTACGGAAGAAGTCTCAGGGGAGCCCGACGAGTTAAGGTCTAGAGTCAAAAGTGTGGAGCTCCGTTCTACCGACCTACCACAGGTCTCTCGAAAACCCGGAACCCCTACCCGGAGTCCAGAGTTCGGTCTGAACTCACGAGAGTGATAGCAGAGTCCAGAGCCAGTTACGACGACAGGAGGTCTTTCTGGGAAGGGGTTGTGGACGACGATCCTGATGGGAATAAATTTCGGATAGAATAGAAAGGACTAGGAATGTTTACGGAAATTTGAAGATCTTCAAAAGTAATATTAGTGAACAAGGAGATCTGAGGAAGCCGGGACGTAGTTCCCGTCGTCATTTGTAAGAGGACTGTACCTTGTTTCCTGACCAAGGTTTAACCCTTTCCTCATGGAGTTGCGACATATAACAGTGGGACGAATAAATTGAAGATACGTCTCGTGTAGTACGCTTTAAGGTCAAACCTACTTCGTGTTCGACCTTAGTTCTACCGACCCTCTTTATAGTCATTGGACTCTATACGTCTACTGTGGTGGGAATACCGTCTTTCACTTCTCCTTTAATTCTCGGAGAACTACTTTCACTTTCTCCTCTCACTTTTTCAACCGAGTTTTGAGTTGTAAGTTTTTTGATTCTAGTACCGTAGGTCAGGGTAGTGAAGTACCGCTTATCTACCCCTTTATTACCTTTGGCACTGTCTAAAATAAAAGAACCCGAGGTTTTAGTGACGTCTACGACTGACGTTGGTACTTTAATTTTCTACGAATGAGGAACCTTCCTTTCAATACTGTTTGGATCTATCGCATAATTTTTCGTCTCTGTAATGAAACGGTTGTTTCCAGGTAGATCAGTTTCGATACCAAAAAGGTCATCAGTACATACCTATACTCTCAACCCGATATTTTTTTCGACCTACGACTTCTTAACTATGAAAACTTGACACCACAATCTCTTCTTATAAATCTCAGGGAACCTGACGTTCCTCTAGGTTGTTCAGGTAGGATTTCCTTCAGTCGGGATTTATAAGTAACTTTCCTGACTACGACTTCGACTTCGAGGTTATGAAACTGGTGGACTACCCTTCTTGACTGAGTAACCTTTTCTGGGACTACGACCCTTTCTAACTTCCGTCCTCCTCTTCCCCAGCTGTCTCTTACTCTACCAACCTACCGTAGTGACTGAGTTGCCTGTACTCAAACTCGTTTGAGACCCTCAACCACTACCTATCCCTTCGGACGACGTCAGGTACCCCAACGTTTCTCAACGTGTGCTGACTCGTGGACTTGACTTGACTTGCCTTTGTAAGAGAACCCACCAGGAGTACCTCGACGACCCTCCATAAAAGAGTACTAAAGGTCACAGGTCACAGGTCTCGTCTCAGGTCAGTCCCTAAGTCCAGAGGCCTGAGGACTGGACGCAAAGGAAAAACACTAAGAGAAAGACCGTTGGACCTGGAGGTCCCCGGGGTCGGACCGCTACACTCGTCCTCTCAGACCCGAGAAGACAAAGGAAGTCCTCTGAAGTTAGTAGACATATTCGAGAGGTCCTGAAAGTCAGTCCTTCGGTTCTCCTCTCTACAGAGACCCTCCTACCCGGTACCACCGAAACCACGTCCCTAATCTCCCCACTCCTAAGTCGCAGTCGTTCAGACTCTCAGTCTGCGGGACCCGACGTTAAGGTCCAGGAGGACATTGTATTGGCAAGACTCGGGGTCGATGGAGTGGAAATTTGATTTCCTATCATGTTGAGGTGTCCCAACAACACTCCTAGTCTATTGTCTGTCACGAATAGAGTCATAGTCATTCATGTCAGTTACTAAAATGGTGAAGAGGAGTTGAACCTCCTTGTTTCCTCTGACACCCAGAGGTGGACTTCTCTCTACCCTCAATCTCCTTCCTCTTAGTCTTCCTCCTCCTCCTTATACTTCAGACCCCAGTGGACCTCACTTACACCGGAGAAAGGGTACCCACCCCTGTTGGGGTCATTCATTGTACTCAAGACTACTCCAGGAGTTTGACCGTTGGGGAACCGTTTGGACCCACCGGTACTGTTACCCCCGATTGTCCCCGTCCCTCGGGGGTTTTGAACATCGACCTAGTCTTACACAACTCCGAGATTTAGTCCACCACTTTTTATTCTTGGAACCACGATCCCCCGAATCCCACAGGTACGGACGGGTGGAACCTGAAGCCACGAGGAGTCCCCTCCCGTCTCCGACCCCGAGCCCCTCGTGCAGTAAGTGGTCGACTCGTAGAAAAACTGTCCGCCTCTGTCCGACAGGTGGTTGGGTTCGTCTCGGGAACCTTTCCTGTCTGTCAGGACATTGAAAGGAGATAAAGACCCGGGCCTTTTCTTGTCACTCCCTGGTCCTGCAGTAACGATTGAGCTGGACCTGTCCACACGACTGGACTCACACTCTACGGTACAGAGACCCCTCGGACCGGAGACCGACGACCCACGAACGAGGATCCCTGGGGTTCGTCGACGGGTCTCAGTCAATTCTGGACTACTCTCACCACCAGAGGGAACAGATACGGGGGTCCGGGGGACCCTGTACACCCGGTGTTACCTGAAACGGGACGACGTGTCCCCACGGTGTGACTCCTGGGTATCCGGGAGGTTCATGAGTCAGGGAGTCTGTACGACGGGAGTCGTCCTTGACCCCCGGTCCGGGGAGAACTCACAGGACGCTCTCCGGTCCATTCGATAGTCTACCGCCCCGTAACAGAGGTTGTGTGAAGAACCTCCTCCGAGTCTTCGCTACCTCGTCCCCGTGGGTCTCGTTTCCGGTGCATGGACTCCGGGTCCATACACACTCGGACACACATTACGTGCACGTGTGTGCTTACATACCCACACTCACACACCACTCACACTTACACGTGACACACTTGTACGTACACTGACACACACACACACTACGTACACGTGTGTACTCACTTACCCACACTCACACACACCGACACACGACACGTGTGTACGTACACTCACACATACCACACACACTACGTGTACATGTGTACTCACATACCCACACTCACACACTACTCACACACGCGCACACACGGACACGCGGATTACTCAGACGTGTGTCAGTCCGACACCAACGGGGTCTACAAGTGGAAAGAGTCCCGGGGTCAACCACCGGGTGTTCGGACTCTTTCACGCCAACGGTCCCGGCGCTACCGAACCAGGTCGAGGTGTACTGTCGGACCCCCTCTGTGTGACCCCCACGTCGGACCCCCCTTCTTGTATCTCTTGGGGAGTCTGTTGGGGAGTAGGTAGTGTCGGTGGGACGGCCTGTAGAGTGGGGAGGGGTGAGTACCTCAACCACACACATGGGGTGGAAAGGAGATCCGTCAGTGGCGTGGTCGACCTGTGGGTCCCCACCTCGGACCTCCTTCGTAGGACGACGGAACTCAGGTCTACCACAGGGAGAGAGACATGAAGAGTAAGGATTGACGAAGATTTGAGTCTCTAGACGGGGAGACCATAAGTGTAGAGACAAGTTGAGTCTTGGGACGACACCACACCCGGGGGTCCGGCCGTCCGTACGTGACACCGACGTGTGGAGGCTCAGTGTGTCACTCAGAGGACCCAATCTCCTTCTAAAACAAAAAAACAGAAAAACTAAACGATTACGAAACAGTGTATAGTAAAAACTTTTAAACCGGTTGTGTTTCCTTTTTACCTTGGTGTCGTAAGTCGAACGTTATCATGGGCGGAAGATTGGGTCGAGGGTAGTCGTGGGTCCTGTCTCCCGTTACTGACCAGAGTCCGTTTGAAGTCTCCTTCACAAGAGACAGGAAGAGGAGTACTAGTGAGCCGACCTACAGGGTCGGGTCTTCCATGTCTGCTCCTCAATTTCTTCTCTACCAAACGTCCCTTCCAGTTCCTTTCGAGACCTACAGTAACGAATCAGGGGTCCCAAGAGCTCCGGTGTGTGAACGTGTGAGTGTGAATGTGGGTGTGTAAATGTGTGTCAGTGTGGGTGGGGGTGTGTGACTATGTGTAAGTGTGTGGGTGAGTATGTGTACGTGTGGGTGGGTTTGGGGTATGTGTGAGTGCGTGTGAGTGTGTGAATGTTTATATGGGGGTGTGCAAGTGTGTGTGTGAGTTGTATGAGTGTATGTAAATGTGTATGTGAGTCGGGGGTGTGAGTACTAAGGGTGTATGTGACTATGTGTGAATGTGTGAGTCTATGTGTACGTGGACGTGGACGGTCCCTCCCAAAGACCGTAGAGACGGTAGGGGGGACTGAGGTGGGGACGGGGCCCGACCCTGGACCTCCTACGACTGACACCTTTTCACTGTGTCGACATACCTGGAATCGGGGTTGTGGTGAAAGGTCCCTCACCTGAAGTGACTCCTTGATGGACGGAGGGGGTTTCCCGGTCCCTCGAGGCACCCCCGACACCGACCCAAGCCTCGGGCTCAGACCACCACTGACCACTCCAGTACCCCAGATTGTTCCGTGCAAGGACGTACGACAGTCGACGTCCACCTCCGTATATTCAGGACACGTCGTTCCTCACCCGAAGACCCGGTCGACGCGTGAGAGACACCTACGACCCTCCCAGGAAATAGGAGAAATCCGGAGTTTAAGGAATAGGCATGTTACCCCTACGCCATTATGGTGAGTATCCAAAGGACATTGGTGACTTACCCAATCACCTCCACTACACTCATGTCAGTAGTGTGTCACGTCCTGACACTCCTGTCACGACCTTCGATCCGAGGTCCCGGAAACACCGGGGTCCCTCACCGTGGCCTGGGTAAGGAGACAGTCTGGGGACACACACGATCACGGGAGGGTTGGACCCCCACAGAGAGGGACCGGGACACGGGTCCTGGTAGAAGAAACTAGTCCAACTTACGAGAGACCAAAACCGTGGCTCACCCTACTTGGTGCACTTTGTGACAACCCGGAACTATAGTGTCGAAAAGTGGACGACGGGGTGGGGACCCATGACCGGAGCGTGGACCGCCTGCGACGAACCCGAGGGGTCCTCTTCGACACAACGCCGACAAGGTGCTCAGACGAGAGACAGGTCACGTACAGGACCGTCATCGGGACGGGCGACAGAGACCCAGAGCTCGGGAGGGTTCGTGACCGGGGAGACAACGTGACTCCGAAACGTCCTCCAGGACCTCCTTGGTCCCGACCCAGTGGGAGAGTCCAACCCACACCGGGAGGCAGAGTCGAGTCCGTTAAGAGGCTTCCCACCCACCGACAAGGACCTCACCTACCCACCCACCCCGCCCCCTCTACACCCTCTCCGTCATCAGGCCCAACAGTCCCCGACCCCGATTGGACCTCGGGGGCGTCAACGTCCGACCGCGGGGACATCTTCCGGTCACGCAGCGAGGACACGGACGAGTCGACCCGACGGTGTACGTCCGAGACCAGGAGGTCGAACAGCATCTCGCACGCCTGCGACTTCAGGAGGTCCCACACCCAACGTTCGTCGAAGGGACGTCCTTCCCCGGGACCTGAGTCGTCGAGGGAAGAGGGTACCCCGAGACATCCGTCCTACATCCTCGTCCCCTCGTACCTCCGGACGGACGTCCCCTCCGACCGAGTCGTCTCCTCGACTGCCCGTCCACCCAGTAGGGCACTTCTCTGGGACGTCCCGTCACGGGTGGGGGGGTCGGGTCGAGGACTGGGCGTGTCACTCCTGGGTCTCGAGACCGGCGAGAGGTTGGAGTGGTGGACTCCCACGGGTCTCTCAGCGAATGTGGAGGACCCCGGAGTCAGACAGACCTTTTACCCTTATGTTGTTGGGAGGTTTACGGGCAAAGATCCAAAACACCACTCCGACTCTCCCTACCGTACCTGACAGTAATTGACAGTCATCTTTTTGGTCGACGAGGGGTGTACACGTTGGTCACACGACCCCTTCCCTCCCGTCCCCCTTCTCCCGCCCCGCCCCCATGGACCCGGGGCCCGTCACCGAAAGGAGGTCCTTAGTCGAGGAAAGAACCTCGGGNGTACACGTTGGCCACACGACCCCTTCCCTCCCGTCCCCCTTCTCCCGCCCCGCCCCCATGGACCCGGGGCCCGTCACCGAAAGGAGGTCCTTAGTCGAGGAAAGAACCTCGGGGTCCCTGGTTCCAGGAGTCTCTTACCTTTCGACGTCTCTTCATCGTCGGAGTCGCGGACGTGTGTGTCGACCGGGGCCCGACCAGCCCCCGACGCCCTTCGTTCGACCGTCCTCCTCTGAGTGGCCAGAGGGTCCCCGTGTCCGAGGTGCCTGTACTCTCCGAGGGGCTCCGGGGAGGTGGCTCCGGGGACTCGGGAGTGTCCCGTCCGGACCCGGTTGTTCCTCCCAGAGTCGTGCTTCGGATCCGACCAGTCGTCACGCCAACGGTTCGGTTGTCGGTCGTCGTGGGGACGCCCCCACCCACACCCACCCCTCGACATTCTCGTCGTCAGGGATAAAAGAGAAGGACGACGGAGACCCGAGATTGGGGGGACTCGGGGACAATTGTCGGGAGTGAGGACGGAGACCCACATTGGGTCAGTGGCAGGATGACGCCCAGGAGGAGGTGGGACCTAAGAAACCCCCACCCCGCCCCCCCGGAAGGGTCCTACGACGACGAGGCGGGAGGAGACCGGTGGGGTCCCGGTCCGGGAACTCGGAGTCGACGATACCTGACGGACAGAGGGGGGCCGGGGAACCTGTCCGAGTCGGACCTGTCGTCTGGACCGAGTACTTATGCCTCCCTTCTTCCACCCTCTGGGTGTCTCCTCCGTTCTTGTCCGTAGAGACCTGTGGAGGTGAGTCCCTGAGACCAGTGACTCCGTCCCTGGGGTCCTGGGTACCCTCGTCCCCCATCTCTGTCCTCCGGGTCCTCTCTTAAAGTTATAAGGAACGGACCGTCTCCTTCCGGTCCAAGTTCCTATTCAAACAACAGAAGTTTCGACACGGGTCCCATCGTCCGACCTCGCACCGGGGGGGGCGGGGGACATTGGGACGAGGAGGTAAGACACCGGTCATGGACTCTAACGGCGGGTCAGACCCGGGTCCAAACCGCCGACCACGGACTCCTGTGGTACAGACCGTTCGACTATCCCACTCCTCCCGACGTGCCCGCCGTCCGGACCCAGCGTCCGGTGGGGAACGAGGAAGTGGTTGTGGTGTCGGTCCGAGAGCCCGTCGGGCAACAGGGCTTTGTGCATGCACGGACCTAGATGTTTGGCCACTCGTTTGGACCCCCACTTCCCGGTCTTATACCCCTGTCAGACTCCCAGTGCTCGGCACCTTCCCCGAGGGGGATCTCATTACACCGGGTCCCTTCGACGGGTACTGGGGCTGGGGACTGTACCAGACTTCGGGGATCAGAGGGGGCACGGGAGGACCGCGGTGAGACCTCTCCGACACTGGATGTGAGGTCCTTGGTCCATCGGAGTGGTGTCAGTGGACCTCTTCGACTCCACCCAGAGGGCGTGGTCCACAAGCTCGACGGACTTCCGGGGCTTCAGGGTCACCCCCAACGACAACTTGTCCACGACACAGACCATGTGCCCCATCACTGACCGGCTTGCTAGACACCTCACTCGGCGAACCGGACTCGAGGTCCCCGAAGACTTTGGCGTCGGGCCCGTCGGGTGTGGGACAGGGGTCCTGCGACAGGACACTTTATTTGGACCACGGTCCACTCTGGGAAGGGAGAACCGGGTGTCTCTCTCTACGGGGGGACCCCACTCGTGTCGGTGTGCGGGCCACGGGAGACCCCACCCCAGACAGGTGGAGACTTGGGACCGTCCACCGTGTCCCGTCCGTGTGTCGGTCTCAAGTCAAGGACGATCCCCCCGTCTACCCGTCTTCGTACCCAGACCCAGACCGGTGAGGGAGACTGGTCCGGACAGAGGACGGAGAGTTCTGCAGTGTCCCCGCTTCTGTCCAACTCTCCATCCCGATGGGTCCGGACACCCTAATGCCCACTCGATCCGGACCGTTACAGGTTCGGCCCCAAGTGAGACGTGCTCAAGAAAAGAAAAGACCGGGGTAACGGGAACGCGACGAAGTACACCCCCTTGAACCCGTCGATGAGGTGTGCACTTTGGTTTGGGAGCCAGACGAAGATACGCCCGACCCACAAACAAGAGAAGTCTAGACTAATTGCGACTCTAGAAGTCGGTACGAACCTCTTTGTGGAGGAGAACTTGGCAGTTACACACCGACACGCGATAGAGATATGACTAACGATTTCGTGAATCTTTCTATCAAATGTAAACACTCGAGAGACGGGGTACAAAAACGAGAACTTTAGGTAAGAAACTTTTTTGTATGACCTCTTCTTTTTTTTCCGACTGGTCCGTGACCGACGGGAGAACGGAGACAGAGTAACCGATGGATGGAGTACAGTCACTACAGCACTACACACACACACACACACACACACACACTCTCTCGTCTACCCCGCGAGTCGGAGTGGCGTCGGGGGTCCCTTCGTGGTCCACCCTCTTGCCGTCCCTCAGTTGAGACGACTCCCGGACTGGTCACGAGTCACACACCTCCCACTTGCGACTCGGAGAGGGTGGTCACTTCGACAAAGTCTCCTCGTGAGTCCGAACACGACACTCCAAAGTCACCACCCCCTCCCCACAGTGTCTCTCCATCCGAAGTCGAGTAATGCCCTTTCTGTTAGGAACATTTAGTTCCGTAGGTTCTACCTGTCCGATGACTCATCCGTATCCCAGACTGGGGCCGTGTCCCGTCGGGACGTCCGCCCGACCTCGTGTCCAGTCTCCAGTGGAACCACTCTGGGGGAGAGGAGGGTTCCATGTCTCCAGACCGTTGGGGTGAGCCTCGACCTTGTCGTCCAGGCTCTATACCTTAGGTCCGGGGTCACTTTACTGACCAGTCCAGTTCTCGTTCCCACGTCGGGACCGGACACTGAACGACGACGCTTAGACCCATACACTCCAGTGACCTGTGGACCCGCCCCTTACCACTTTCTCAGTCCCGTCCTGAGTGACATCCCTTCTTACACTTCGACCTTTTCTTGGTGCAGGGGACGACGGTCCGTCTGGTGACCCAAACCTTACACCCCCACCTACGACCCTAGGACACCCCGTGCCACGGGGCCCGGACCCCAGGTTCCAACGGAGACGACGGAACTCGACCTGTGTCCACCTGGACCTTTTCAAGTCCCCTCCTTTCGACCTCCTGGTCCCGGACGGATCCCCGGGGTGCGGATGGAGACGTGAGATGGGGGTCAGATCTAAGGAAAATTCCTCTTTTGTAGTAGAAGGGTGTACTGGACACTGGGGACAGTCTGACCCCCTAGGGAGTGAGGAGGTTAGGGATGATCCTTTCGAGTGGCTCCTTCTTCCGTAGTTCACACAGGGGTGACCTCTTCTGGTTCGGTTCCTCCGGTACCCCCGACGTGTCCTGCTCTACCTGGGACCGTGACGGGACCTTCCTGCCCAGACCCGGGTCACACGAACAATGGAGGATTCCTGTTTCGTGTCGTGACTTGTGGAACCCCCTCCCCGTCCCTCTGAACGTCGCAACCTACCTGTCTTCGGGTCTGGTTGGGGACCGCTCCGAACTGTTTCGAGTCGCCACGGGTGGGGTGGAGGAGGTCCTGTACAGAGGAAGGAGTGACTTGAACGGGTCCACTGCAGGACTGGGACCCGAGAAAGAACAGAAGTCCTTTGTGGGGACTGAGTTGAGTCCGGAAAAAGAAAGAAAAGAGAGGTGAACGTTTGCAGGATGAATGTCTCGTTGAATCTTTGGAGTGGGGTAGTGGGGTTTAGACGACAAGGCAGGGCCCGGTCTACTGGGAAGGCTGGGAAAGTCACCGCTCGTCTGTGTCACCGGATCTTGGAGACCACGTCTTCGTAGGTCTCACTCGACCTGGACGTAGGTCCGGGACCAGGAGACAGAGTTCCGGGACTTCTCTCGGTCCCGGTGTGGGACCACTAGTTCTCTGTCGGGATGAGACATCGACCTCCAGACCCGACCTGTTCTGAGACCAACCCGCCGACGTCCCAGTGTGGTAGAGACACTACACACCTCACGGATGACCCTTCACTTCGACTACCAAAGGTTCCGGGAGACCACAAGTCTACCCTACCAACTGTGACTGTACTCCTTGTGGTGATGACGGAGAACGGACGGGAAGAGACGTCGGCGTCTACCTGTAAGTAGGTCCGTCGGTTCCTGGTTCGTCCGCCCGACCAAGTTTCTGTCCACCAGAGAGGCGGAGGACCGAAAAAATCTACCACAGACTCAAAAGACGTCGACGGTCCGGACCCGCCGAGGTAGAAAGGAAGAGGTCACCCGTCTTGACGGGAAGGTAAGGTTAGGAAGGAACTCGACCCGAGTGGGAGACCTACGACGGACGTCGGAGTAGGAAGTACGACTCCTAGTCGAAGGACGACCCGGGGGTCCGGTCCCTCTCGGCCCGTCGGGACCGGTCTGTGACCCGCAGTGTCTCGAGGAGACGCCTCTATATGAGAGCCGTGACCGTCGACACCCTCTCCTGCCCCAGGCAGAACCCACCACACCCCGGTACGCCCGGGGAGGTCTCCCTACACTCGACGGACGAGGGGGACTCGACCCGGACGCGAAAGACACCCCTTGGACACCACTGATCTGGTGTGTGCGAGTACGGGACGAGGACGTGACCGACCCCGTAGAGGGTCCTACTCTCGGTGTGAACCCTACTTTTGGAGCAGGACCCCCACCCCACCCCCGTCCTTCTCCCTACGTTCTCGGTCACCAAGTCGGTCTTGAGAGGACAAATAGAAGGGGAGGTGACGGGTGAGGTGGGTCACGTTTCGAGTCGACCGTCAGATCTTGATCCCCGGTTTAGCCCTTGGGGAACCGAGTCGTAGGTCAGACCCAGTCGAGGACCGTCAACAACCCCCGGCCCCGGACCCCACACCTAGAGTGAGAGGGACGAGGTCGTGGAGGAGTCAGGTCGACGACAGGAGTGGTGAGACCGGACCGTGGGACGAGCTCCATACGTGTGTCCCCCGAAAGACCCTCCTCGAACATTGTACACCAAGTTGGACCCAGGACGGATCCGGACACCCTGCCCGGGAGACCCTTGTCAGTCCTGGACGGGACCCAACACCGAAGTGACACCAGAATCGTCGAACAGTAGTGAGTGTACGGGTCGAAGCACAACTCGACCGGAGGGCGGCCCACTGTCTTCCTTCTCGTCAACACGACGGCCCCCCTGTGTGTCCATGCCCACCGTCGGTTCTCCTGAAGGGGTCCACCCGTCGCGAGGTGCTGGACACTTACCCCTCCTCCCGGGACTGGAGTCGTGGACGTCGGACCCCCGTGGTCTCTTGTAAGGTTTCTGTCACGTCACAGAATCCCTTGGTCGGGAATGTCCGGGCTCATCCGTGCGTTCCTCGACCGATCAACCACTGTACTTCCTGTCTACGAGACTACCGAGATCTCTCGTCGAGGAACAGGTTCGACTCCCGGGAGTCGACTCGAGTCTGTACCCCTTCCGGGCCCTCGATCCGACCACTCATCAAAAGTTTGAAGTCACTTATAGTATAGATAAACCCCCGACCACCTTTGGGTCAAACGACCCAGGGTGAGGACCTCAAAGACTCAGTCACCCAGAACCCCACCCCGAACTTCCAAACGTAAAGATTGTTTAAAGGTCCATTACGACTACGACAGTCTCAGTTCTAGTGTGAACCTCTTGGTGATCGAAGGTTCCGCCGCGAACACCATTTCGTGGGTGGACGATTACGTCCTGTGTATTCTCTTGTACCCGAGTCAGGGACTCAACCCTTCTAAGGGACCTCTTCCCTTACCTTTGGATGAGGTGATAAGAACCGACCTCTTCGGGTAACTGTCTCCTCGGACCACCCGATATCAGGTACCCCATGGTTTCTCAACCTGTACTGACTTCGTCGAATAGTACGTGTGTCAGGCGTTCTTCCATCCCATCTCCTCGAGTCTGTCCCCACCTGGAGTCCTTTCACTCTTGTTGTACTGAAACCCGAGGACCCCTGTGACCTTCGGTCGGTCCGACCTCGGTACCGGCCCCGACCACGGACAAAGGTAGACCATCCCTATTTCGTCGGAGTTGGACAAGAGGATAGTTCCTCGTCGCAGAAGGTACCCCTTCCCTCTTAACGGACCCCTTCCCTCTTAACTGACTCCTTCACATACCCACCCTCCTCCACCACTCTCTCGTCGCAAAGTCAACCTCGACGACAGCCTGGGTCCACCCGTCCGCCGGGACCCCAGACCCGTCAGCAGAACATGCGACTGACTCGACATCAGTCGTGTCTCCCCAGTCGGTCCCAGTCGTGTCTCCGAAGACATGGTACTCGACCAACTCACTTCACAGGGGTACTTCTCCAACGACAGAAAATTCTTCTTCTTGACTGAGTCACCTGTGTTCAAACTCTTTTGAGGTCCTCTACCACTTCTTGTCTTTTCGGACCGTACGACGTTAAGTACCCCAACGTTTCTTAGTCTGAACCGAATCGCCGATTTGTTGTTGTCCAATCTAGGTCTCGGAGGTCTCTACCGACACTCCCCTCCCACGGGTGTAGAGCAACGGTCGTCCCTACACACGGACCACTCCCTGCGACAAGGAGGAGACCGGAGGACCTGGTGTGTCCTACCAATGGGTGTACGTCCCCTCTAAGGGTTCTGGGAAACGTTTTGACTCCGAGACACCAAAATACTGTCCCTCTCTCGGGTCCCAGAAGGGTGAATGTGTCCTCCAGTGGGGATGGGACCGTCAGTCTCTCTCACATACCTATCACGAGGGGATGGAGACGGACGGGGTGGCTCCGGGGTCCCGATGGACCCCGACTGTTAGGAGAAGTGACGACGAGAGTAGTAGCAGTATCCTGAATATAGGACGGACCGTCTACGTCCTCGGCAGGCTGAAGACTTTCTGGGACAAGTCCGGGGCTGTGCACGTCACCCTCCGTGGACCCCTCTCTCCTCAGGGACCGTGGACCGTCCCTCGGTCTGTCTCGGTGCACCCCCTATCTGTGGACGGAAACGTTTCATGACTGGAACTCCCAGAAACTCCCCAACTTACTGTAGAAGGTTTAAAATTGGGACTGAAGTGTAAACTTAGTAACAAATCTACACAAATTTTCGATAGTTACAGACCCAGGGGAAATCTGGTTAATTTATTTTTAGAGACTCAACTCCCGTCCTGTCGATGGAAAATTTTTCACGGGTCCCTCGAAATGACATGTCGGTCCCGACTCTTGATCACCGTACACCCTACAATCGAAGAGTCGGTCCCCAGCTTGGGTGTAGGACACGAAGTCTTCGTACAAAATTGGTGACCTGACGGTCCCTTCAGGAACTAATCGTATAAACTATTTAATTTACTACTCTACCTCTTAAAGTGCCCCCTCGTCCTTTGATATTTTCTGATTGTCTTTAAAATCTTGACTTTCTAAGTTATCGTTTTTTATTTTATAGAAATCTTTATAAATTATCGTATAATATACCTCGACTTATCAGGTACCCCGACGTTTCTCAACCTGTGTAGATATACCTCGACTTCTCTTCTATTTCATCTTATATCCAGACTTTTTTGGTAGGTTTAACTTACAGTCTTTCTCTTTTATTTTCTACTTTTTACGTCTTTTATCACATTCTGTATACACGTACCACTTTTCTCTATTGTATATTGAACTCTCGGTTTCCTTCTCCTTTCCTGTTTTGTCTCATTTATGGATTTTTATAATTTTTTGTATTACCGACTCTTACAGTTTTTTAATTTTCTCTAGGTTGATGAATTCTTCATGATTTCTTTAAGTTTATCCTATTTATGTTTCTTTTTGACGTCCTTTTTCGAAGTCCATGGAAGGATCTTTGGTTTCTATTACTCTTTTAGAATTTGGTGGGTTCTTTTTTCTTTTAATGGACGTCTCTCATTTATTCCGTGTATATATTCTGAAGAGTTGTCTTTATCTTTCGGTCTTCGTTTCCTTGACATAAAATTTTTACGACTATCTTTTATTGACAGTTCGATCTTAAAAGACGAATCGATTTTATACGAAATCCGATTTCGACTTTTCTCTGTAGAAATCTGTTTATTTTGTAATCTTCTACTTTTAAATTTTGGATTATCACAAATGTTATTGTCGTTTTCCATAGTTTATGGATCCTTATTTCAATTAAGAGACTACCGAGTCGTCCATTTCTTAGACGGACGTCACGTCCTCTGTCCTCTATGTCCAAACTAGGGACCCAACCTTTCTAGGGGACCTCCTCCTTTACCGTTGGGTGAGGTCATAAGAACGGACCTCCTAGGGTACATGTCTCCTCGGACACCCGTTGTCAGGTTTCACAACGTTTCTCATCTTGTACTGATTGCTGATTCGTGTTACAATTAATTAATATACACACACAATTCAACGAGGTCAGTATAGACTGAGAAACCCTGGGGTACCTGACTCACCCAATCGTACGGGAGGAGGTCCCCTGGAAGGACTAGGTCCCTAGCTTGGGTACAAGAGAATACAGAAGGAGTAGTCGTCCACCCAACAAATGGCGATGGTGGTGGACCCTTCGGGAATTTTATTTAGAATTAAATCTTGGAGATATAGAGGATAAAACAAGAAGAAGAATTCAAACAGAATCGATGAACGCCAGGAACTTAAACGTATATTAGTCTAGTGTGGGTGCTTCTAGAACGACCTTAAAGAGAACCTAACGTCTCTTTGTTGTCTAGGAAACCCTCTCTCGACTGTAGAAATAAAATAACTCCGAAGATTAGGAGATTGTACCGAATTGAAAGGAATGAATACGAGAATAATGATAGGATCCATTTCAGAAGACCGAAACAAACACCTGTAGTCGAGAGTAGCCCCGTCCCGACCTTACTCGGGAGTAACTCCGATCTACACACACTGGGTACCCTGGATTTAAAGGGAGACACCCTGATAGACTAATTCAGAAGACGACCGTGTTACCTGGTCGTTTTCGGTACACTTCCGGTGCAGAAACTTTACTTCCGTCCACTTCCCCAGTCGTTCCCCAGGGACCGAGTGTCGAGACGGGGACTACGGGACGTCCCGAAGTCTCGACATCGTGGCCTAGCCCTAGGCCGGCCCACTGGAGTCCCAGGGTCGGTTGTGGGGTAGGACCGGAAACCTCGTCCGGACCGGGAATCGGAGAGACTCCCACAAGGAGGACGAGGGACAGACGCACAACTTCAGTAGCGGGTCTGAGTAGAGTAGGTGCGTGTGCTAAGGTGAGTCCCGATTCCACCGAAGGACGTTGGAATGTGGTGACTGGGAGTTTCGACGTCCCTGTCCTCTGGACCACATAAACCTCAAGGACAGATTTCTGTCCCCGTCGATCGGTCGACCTACGGACACTCTGAGTGGACCACCTCTCTTCCGTCTTGAGGGCGTCCCGTCCGTCGGACGGACCGGACCGACCCTCGACTTCCACGGACACCCCGTCCCGTCCGTGAGAGGGTGAGACGGACGGACCGACGACAAGGCCTTCCAAGGTCCACCCGTCCCGGACCCCCACCCCCAGGACCGTCCTGTCATCACGGGGTGGCCCGTCCCGACCGACATCATCGAGAGACAGGGACACCCCCTCACCTCCCCAAAGACTCGACGTCCGATGTCACTTCCACCCCTGTTTACCGCCCGTCGGGCACAGGATAAGGACCCGGGGTCGAAGTGGCACACACGAACACGTCACGACACATGCCAGACTAAGCATCCAGAAGTAGGTCGTAATCCTTTCTACACTACGGAGGGACGAGGATCAGGAGGAAGTGGGCACAGGAGACACCCAGACTCGATGTCCGGACAGGGGGCGTGTGAGGATCCCAAGACGACCGGAGAGGCGAACGGTGGAGACAGGTGGGGTGGTCCGAGTCGGGTCAAGACTGGGCTCCGGGTTCGGGACGGGAGGTCGAAGGGTGCGAATGGGGCCACCGTTGACTTAGGTCGCCCTGTCCCGACCGTCCCGTCCCACAGGTCCCGGGTCGACACCATCCACGGGCGAAGTGTCTCGACCGTCGTTCAAAGGACCCTCTGGGACTCCGGTGAAGGTAAGTCCCGGAGTCTCGGGGGCCCCGTACGTGCACCTATCTGTGACGGCCCCCCCGTCATCATCCCTTTGTGCGTCGACGTGTCTGTCTCAGGTCCGGGGTCAAAGTGCTACTACCCAGACACAATACCGAAGAACAGAGTGGTCATCTCGGGATGGAGGGGGTCCGTACCCGGAATTCGACCCTTCGACCGTTCCTCTCCCCCGAGGTGATAGTGGGGTCTACCCCCGGAGGTCAACGAACACAGACTACCCGGATTCGTACAGCACCACGGAAAGACCTCCCCGAGTGGGTCCACCGATCCGGCAACCCGTCGTAGGTACAGGTACGAGGGACGGGTGGAGTGGGCCCTGTGCTCCTGCACACCTGATCTATTCTGACTACCCCGTCGACCCCCTCAATCAGGCCCTGTATCCTTACACCGACGGTCCACTTTATGTTTCACACGTCAGTGTGAACTTAAAGTCTATTTGTCATATTTACGAGGGTTCGTAACGTACCCGGTATCAATGTACTCGTTAAATGAACCAAATGGACTTTAAGTTTACATTGACCCAAAGGACGTAAAATTAAATAAATGAATTTGGACCGGGGGGATGTCCTACTGGGCTCTGGGACTATTTCCCGTAGAGTCACGTCAAACGAAGGAGCGGGAGGAAGGGACCCTGTCTCCGCTTCTTCTGTTCGTCTCCCGGGGGCCACGAACAGTGACTCGGGGCGACAAACCGGACTTAGGAAACCCTTTGACTCCCGCAACTGGGGACAACCTCTCGGGTCTCCGATTCTGTACAACCCCTCGGAGTGTGAGTGTGCCGCCCCAACCCCATGAGTGTCGACTGGACCCGGTCACATCCAACTCCTCGGCCGTCCCGTCCGTATCGGGGGTCCCGTCTCGCCCCCCTGGGGTCAGACCCCGGGCGTCATCCTCGGTCGGGACGTCCACTGGAGCCGGTGTCGTGGACTCCCTCTATCTTTGTCCAACTTCCGGAAACCGGAACCCCCCTAGGTTTACGTGCCTTGGTTGGTTTCTGACCCACCTATGATCCCCTGGTCCGGCTACCAAACGATCCCGGTCGTCCACCGGTACGTCACGGACACACTACAAGGGACCCGGAGAACACACTTGAGGACCTCACGTCCCCATCCCCGTCCCCGACCCTCCCTACTTCGTGACGTCAGAGTGGACGTCCCGTGAGCCAAGGTCGAGACGTCCCCCAACGTTTGTGTAAACGTACCGACGAGACGAGTCAGAGACCCGTCATCACCGGTCCCCCCGTCTCCAGTGTCAGAGGGGCCCTACTACGAGGACCGAGACAGGCTTTGCAAGGTCCACCCGTCCCGTCCCGTGGGACTGGTGGACCTGTGGTCACCGGACCTCCTGTACCCACCAGAAGCTACCTTCTCTCTGGACCCCGTTTCCGTCTTCCGTTCTTTCCACGGGGGGTCACGGAGCACTGAGAGGAGGGGTCTCCGGAGCCGTAGGCCGGACCCCCGCCGGAGAGTGGACCCCTGCCCGTCACCATCGGCCGACCCGTCCCCTCCGTGAGACGGTCTGAGACCCGGGGAAGACGACGGTCCATCCACACGAGGCCCGTCCGGACTCCCCGAGGACCTACCCACAATGACGGGGGCCCCGTCATCACCGGCCGACCCGTCCCGACCTACCGGCTCCGGGGACCTTCGTTCCCGTCCCGAGTACGAAGGACGAGGGGTCGGGAAGAGTCCTCGACACGTGAGGTCCGAGTGTCCACGGAGTGGACGAAACGTGGTTACGGGCCGTCCCGTTCCGGGTGTCAGAAGAACAACGAACCGAGGTCCCCGCCGACAGTGTCACACTCCACCCGTGCCCCGCCCAAGAGGTGACGGGAGACCCGTCATTTTCGGACTTCGTGTACCTACCATGACCCAGGGTACTCCGTCCCTATGAGACGGAGCACCGTCCACCCCGTGTCGTGACCCTACCGCCCTCGGACACAAACCTCGTCCCCGACCCCCTGAGACAACGGGTTCTCAACGCTCCAGATCTAAGGTCAGGATCAAGGGGACCGAAGACGCAAACAGTTTAGTCACTGGTAGGCCTAACGTGACCCACACATGGCATATCCTATAATGTATGTACACCATATACGTTAATGTGTGTACACATAGTACATGTGTAATCTACATTTTTTTGGTCCCAGCTGATAAAAATCTCAGACAAACACTGTGTCTTTTCGAAGAGACGATCCCACCCGGTACGCCACTCCCGACCTGCCAGAAGGGAGACGGAGAAAGTGTGGGGGGTCCCCGTCCTTTTCCCCCGACAATGGAACACCCGTGACGAACCGTGTGTCGACAGGGACCCTTGTACCCACGACCCCGAGAGACCCCGGATCACAACAGTGACGTCTCCAGGGTCCACCCGTCTTTATTGGCCGTCCTGTGAAGGGGGAGTGGACAGGCAAAGATGGTCGGTCTCTCTCTCCTCCCGCACTCTGGTCCTGCCTCACCGAGAGGACTCGGGTCACGGGGTCGTGATCCCCTTCGGGTGGGACCGAAACCCGTGAGAGTGAACTAGGTACCACGCACACTCTCTAGAAACTTAAGACGGGGTCCTTTTGTACACTGATATGGGTTCGTACACTGTCTTTTTCACTCGGGGACCCACACTCGAGTGTGGACCTCGGGGTGGGGCGGGGTGGAAGGCCTCTTCGACCCACAGACCCATAGAAGAGAGGTAGAAGAACGAGCACCCCGAAGACTCGTTCGGGTCCCCTATTCTCGTCCCGTTCGGGAGGTCTTGTTCGACCCCCGGGACACCGTGAACGACACCGTACTCTCCGACCCCTGTCGTCTATGACAGGGGTACACACGAGTCCCAGATGGTCCGGGTCCTAGCTCGGGGTCCGACCGGAGGTCGAGTCGTCACCCTCTTCCGTCCGATCTGGATTTTGATCTGAAGGGAAGGGTTCTACTCTCTCCTTGGGGGTCCACCTCTCCGAGTCCTGGGAACCGACAGTGGAGTGTCCGTTTTCTGTGAGATGACCCTTCATCCAAGACGAAGATCGTCTTGGAGGAGACTGCTGTAACAAGGGTCGGAGGTCTCGATGGAACTCATTCACACCCCTGAGAAGGACTGGTCTCTGACGGTCGCACGAAAACGAAACAGACCGACCAGACTCGTCGACCCGGACGGTGATTCCAGAGCCCTCTACGACCTTCTCTCCCATAGGGGACCTCTAACACGCGGAGACTTGGGTCCCACATCGTAAGAACGGCACTGAGGACGACGAGGTGGAACGTCTGTCCACGTTTGAACGTGCACAGAGGGTGTCTCTCGCCCACAGCCCATAGTCCACCCTAAACCCGGTGGACGAGTAAACAGTAAGACAAATTTCTTCTACGTCTAAGAGAGAGATCGGGTTCGAGGAGTTCGATGTCTTTTGAACCTTCGTCTCCGTGTCTTCTCAGCGTTGGAAGGGCACTCGCAGACGCACACTACGACCCGTAGACGTACCCTGCGACCATAGCAGGTCTCCATGTTTTCCACAATGGACACTCCTCGACGGGACAAAAATCCGGTCTTGACTCGTCTCGATAAAAGTAAAGTATAACGAAGAATAAGTCAAACTCACATATAGTAAATAAAATTTTAGATCCAGACATGATTAACAGGACTGAAAGATTGACAGAGATACGTGAACAGTCCGAAGGGGAAGGAAAAGTCCGGTACACCGGTCACCAGAATGACCGACGGGGCCGGAGGTGCCAAACCTCTGAGACCCTGTCCGATTCCCTGGGACCCGGAGAAGTAGGACTCCCACGTGAAGCTACCGTCACCATCCCCCACTTACTAACCCGACAATGACTGGACGTCATCACTGGTCCCCCTGTCTGTCTCGTCAGTGGGAGAAGGACCTCCGGACCGTACAGGAACCCTCACTTCCAGGGACCACCTGTACCTCCACCCCTGGTGCAAGGACCTCTCCCCCTCGTCGACCATTTTCCACCGGTCACCTACCGGACCCGGTGCAGACACGGAACCTGGACGGGCCTTCCCACCCGAGTGTTTTCGCAAAGACAGGGTCCGGGGGTGGGTTGTCACGGACGACGGTACTCCCGTGGTTCAAAGAGTCCGCCGAAGAAGTCTCGACTACCACCGTCACCACGGGAATCAGGGAGGGGGACCCCAGTGACAGAGAAATGTTCTTCTTGAGGGTATCTCCCAAAAGTTCCTCGGCACCTCACCAAAACCCCCCTCCCCGACAGACCGCGAGACCACCGGCGGTACGCACGTAGTCTCAGGAACCGGTGTGTGGGGGGCGAGAGGGANTCCAGATTCGTCCTCGGCGGGGGGGAGGGTGAAGGAGGGAGGGTCCGGGAGACGGGGCGGTCGACACCCCGTCGTGAGGACACCGACAAGGTAGGAGGTACTGCGTCGTGGGGGTTGGGGTAGTGTCGGAACCGGAAACAGGACCACCCGCGGGAGACCGAGACGACCAGAGTCACAAAGGAACACGTACATCCGACCCGACCATCTATGATCACGTGTACGGGACTTACCTTTATTTAAAGGACTGTCTCCTTTTCCAAATCTCCCTCGTTAACCTCACCCTCATTCTTCGACTTTCCACGTCCAAATCAAACTCCCCTGCAATTCTCATTCTCGTAGTCGTGGAGTCGTTCCCCCACGACTACCAGACCCACCCCCAGACCCACCAGGTCCTCTCGGCAGAGGGGGGTTCCCCACACACACACAACACATGACATACACATGACACACACACCACACACATGTGATATACACTTGATACATACCACACACACATGATACACACACACATGATATACACACGACACACACACACATAACACACACACACACTGATCATGCTGTACGTTAGTACCCTGTTGTCCGGTGCAATAAACTTAAACCCTACAGGATTTATAAGACCTGATCCTCCAACCAGTAAATTTTCCCCATATTGAAAGTGTGGTGTCCGTGTCCTTTCTGTTTACATGTGTAGTGAACACATACATTGTACGAACGGTGGGATTTTACCCGTCCTCTTAAAAGAGGGTGCAAATGGATTCTGCACTGTTTCGAATACCTGAAAACACCTGTGGACGGACACACGACCCGACGGGTACCCGTCGTACAAACACACACGTGTACATGACACACACGTACAAACACGTAGACATCCACACACGCACACGTGACACTCTCACACACTCTTACGTACACACATACATGTCCATGAACGGACACCTGTACGACCACGTTCACACCCGAGGACGCGTCACACAAGACCCGTTCGTTTGGACGTCAACGATATCGAGACGGAAGAGCAAACAGTACGGGGGTCTTGGGACTGCAGTGGCGTCCCGGGGAGAGGTCCGTCTCGAGTCCTCCGGTGGGGTCTGACAGCGGGGTCTGATCGTGTCGGCTACTGTCGTCAGACGACGTCAGACACCAGGTCCACGAGCGACCCCGGGGGTCTCACCCACGTCTTTCCTCCACCCGTGGCTCGCACCCACTCAGTTGTCTCCCTCCCTTCTCTTTGTTCTCCCATCCCCCTCTCACTCCACACCCCAACCCACCTCCCTCCCGACTCCGACACTCACTCGAGACGTGTGACCCGAAGGATCACACTCGAACCACGGACTGCGTGTCATCCGGGAGACACCTAACTCTTGCTTACTTACTTACTGTACTTCCTTCCTTCCACCCATCCTACCCCCTCAATGACCCTTTCTTCTCTCGGGTCCTCCGTACCCTTGACCCCCGACGACCCGTATGGCCGACCCGTCATCCGCACCCGACCCGTCTCGACCCCGCGAGACCAAGGTCCTACGCCCGTCATTTTCGGTCCACCTGTGACCTCCGTCCGCAGACTCGGACCCCTCCCGACCATGAGAGGCCCTACCGTGTCCCGTCCGGCTCGTCGGGGCCCACCCGTCCTCACCGGGACCCGTAACCTGCCTCTCGTCTGGAGACTCCCGGTCCGACCCACACCAGTCCCGGGGACCGAGCCCTCCCCGTCACGGAACAGAAAGGAAGAGTCAAATCCGGGACCACGGACCTCACGTCCACTTGTCCTCCGACCTACCGCACCGACCCCTCGTCTCACCCCAGACCCCCTACCTCGACGTCGGGGTGGGTACTCCGGGACTCTCGAGGACGGATTCTGACCCGGAACCCCTACGGACCCAGGGGAGGACGGTACGGATCCCTCCATGGACACCCGTCTCGTCTCGCCACCCTGATCCCCGGGACCTCAGGTTCCCCGTAAGTCTCGGCCGGTGTGTCCTCGGTCCCCGTCTCGGTTCCGGGTCCGAACCCGTTTTCCTCGGTCGACCCGTCCCGGACGTCGAGAGGAGTCTCTGCGGCGGATCTCTCTCTTCAAGGGTGTGACCTCTCAACCGGGACCTGTCCGAGGGACGGTTCGGGTGACGGCAGACGGTCCGGTCGTGGATCGGTCGTAGTACCCACAGTCACTTTTCAGTTCCGGTCCCAGAGGACGTCCCGTGACGACCATAAGACGTTCGTCTCGGAACGTAACCCGTTCGGACAGGAACCACACAACGGACCTGAGTACAGGTGGGTCCCTCGGGGTTCCTCGGTCTGGCTGTCTACGAGGTCGACACGACACCCTCACCGGGACGTCCCGACTCACCCTCAACTTCTCCCGCCCAGGGTACCGACACCCCACCCTCCGTGTCCAGTCTCCGAGTGGACCCGACGAGGAACAGGAGGGGTACCCCGTCCCTTGTCCTACGTCCCAGGGGACACCCGTCATCACCGGAGATCCCGTTCCGGGCAACTCCCCCTTCCGTCTCAAAGAGGTCCCTCACCTCGATCTCCGTGGGGGGAGCGTCATCATTGGCCGACTCGTTCCAGGAACTCGTCTCTCCACATCCGAAAATCCCATCGGTTACCGTGGCGTTCGGGCACAGGGTCGGGAGGGGGTAGGGACGGACGTCGGGGGTTGGGACCTCCCTCCTCTTCAAGTCCTTGTCCTTACTGAAGGTGTGTCTCGGACGCCCCCCACCCCGTCGTCTCTACTGTCGACCGTGATTCGAACCCAAACATTCCTGGGGCGAGAGGTGTCGACGGTACCCGTCACCCTACAAGAGTTGGGGTAAAATGTCCCCTTCTCTGACTCCGGTCACTCCAGTTCACTGAGTAGGTCCAGTGGGGACGTGACTCACGGAGTGACCCTACTCTTGGGGACGAGGGTCGGAACTCCGAGGCACCCNAACCCAAACATTCCTGGGGCGAGAGGTGTCGACGGTACCCGCCACCCTACAAGAGTTGGGGTAAAATGTCCCCTTCTCTGACTCCGGTCACTCCAGTTCACTGAGTAGGTCCAGTGGGGACGTGACTCACGGAGTGACCCTACTCTTGGGGACGAGGGTCGGAACTCCGAGGCACCCCCGCCCTCCTTCGTTGTCCCAGGTTCCCTCCTCCACGTCCCCCGACGTGACTTCGGTCGCGGACTGAAGGCGGCACCGGGACTGTTCCGTACAGGACTCCTCCGACACGTCCTGACGACCATGGATGGGAGTCCGACGGACAACGGGAGGGGTCCCGTCATGTAGGGACGTCCCGTCCCGACCGTCCGGGACCTCCTCTCTCGTGGAAGAGCACCCAAGTCCCAGGGGAGACCCGTCCCTACTCCTCTTCCGCAGGGACGACCCGTCATCACTGGACACCCCTCCGGTCTTGTCCTTCGAGAGTCACAGACCGAGATTCTGAAGGGAGTGAGGTCCGTCTTGTGTCTCGGTCTCCCGTCCCCACCCCTACCCGTACACTGAACGGGTCGTCCACCTCCTCCGGCCGTCCGAACCTTAGTTCCGTCCCCTACCCTCACGACCACCTCCAGACAGGGCCCACACGGACACATGCACGGACACACGGGAACACACACACGGGACACACACATCCACACGTACATACACGGGCACACACACGTACACACACGGACACACACACGTGGGAACACACACACTTACACACAAACCACACACACACACACACGTGTGTCTCCGTCGTCGTGACAGAGACCCCAGTAATGAATCACTCTTCATCCTCTGCACATACCAGTCGCCACTCTCTCTTCGTCTCACAACAGACCCTCTTTCACCCAGTACATTCGGGGGTCCAGAGAACACCTCTTTACCGGCGTGGGTACTGTCCGTCGGACCGGTGGGCCTGTGTGGCATCAGAAGAGACCCCCACAAACGACTCTCGCTCAGACGAGGGGTGTGGTCCGTCTTAAGAGGACCCGATAGACCAGAGTAAAACGTCTACCGACCGACGGGGTCCAGTCGTCGTGAATCCAATCGCGTCCCTGACTGGTCTGTAGACGGGAGTCCGTCCGGACCCGAGAGGGGAGACAGTGGAGACCCCGGGAACTACCCTTGACGGAAGACTCGTCCTTCCGTGCCGGCACTCACCCCGCGACCGTGGTGGGGGTAGGGGGGAGGGACGGGGCCGGGAATCGTACCCATCGAGATGAAGTGTCCGCCCGATGACCGACGACTCTCCCTGACACCAGAACGACATCTGACCTCTCAGGGTCCTACCTCGTTTCGACTCCCTCTGTCACCAGGGCGGACGTGACTTGGGAGTCCCCGTGGTAGGTAACCGCAGTACGTGTTACAGGGAGACAGGGGTCTCCACCCAGACCCCCGTAAACAATGGGAACCCCGTCCACTGCCCGAGGTGCCACCGTCGAAAGACCGTCATCCATGGAGGGCCCGTCCCGTCCGTCCACAGTCGGGGTCCGTTACCCGACTTCCACGGTCCGAGTGTCCCGTCGAGCGACACCCGGGGGCGCCCCGTCGCCTTTGGCCTCCCTGTAGACATAGGTACCCGAGGCAGTCTCCCACTCCCCTGCTGTGACGGGGGGTCCGTCTACATGGACTCTTTTACTCCCTGGTACCACTTGAAGGAGGTCCTGCTGGAACCGTAAGGCCGGCCCGGTCTCCACCTCGAGTGACCACCGGTACCGGTCAGAGGGCGGGAAACCTACTACTCCCCCTACGTGGACGGTCCTTAGAGTCTGTGGACAACCGTCTCCCACGACCGACTACCCTATTTTTGGTTCTGGACCGGACTCGACGTCTCCCACACTCCTGTGGTTTCGAGGAACCTGGGACCCTCCAGTCACGACCCTCCCGGGTACCCCACACACGTCAAGTCAGGACATAGACTCCCTACCTTGTAACCCCCGTACTCAAGGACCCCCTCCACCAGTGGAGCTGGACCCGAGAAGTCTCCCCGACCCTCTCTGGTACCCTTAAATCCCAATCAGACACTTGACCCCGAGGACCTTGCGAAACGACCCGGGGAGAAGGGGTACGTCCGGCGACGAGTGGGACGTAGTGTCTGGGGACGTAGCTCCTACACCCTGTCGGGACCCGCTGACGTCATCGCGGGACCTCCCGTGCCGACCGTGACGACGAGTGACCGGTCCGGACCCCGGCTCCTCATTTTGGGACCACTCGTCCCCTGACCCTTCGGACAAGGCGCCCCCGTCTTCTTCGGTCCCCCCGTCTACAGTAAGGGTCTCTCCGGTCCCCGGAGGTGGACACGTAGGTCTCTCTTCTTTCCCACAGTCATGACCGACACCAGGGTCGACGTCTGAGGAGACGAGGACTCCCTCTTCGACTGTTCTCCGACATTCTCAGAGTCTAGAGGGGCCACTGTCCGTGAAAGGTAGCATTGCCGATGCTGGAAACCCCTCGTGCCTCCTGTAGTGTCGTAGCGACGTCCCGGAGGGGAGGAGGGAAAGACAGGGTCGGACGAGAGAAGAAACCGGAAGTGTACCTGAGTCACTGAAGGTCTTCCCCTACAGAGACAAGATTTCCCCGTACACACGGGTCCCAGTACTTCAGTGAGTCATTGTTTTGCTCTTAGTTTCGGTCAGTTGGTTCGGGTAGACAGGTAGACAGACGGGTTGACCCAGACACGTGGGTTGAGTGGTTGTCGGAGAGGTAACGGGACGAGACGTCTTATTAGGTTGTGTCACTACCAACGAAACAACGGTACACCGGAACTCTTTCGGGTGATGGGGTACACGAGAAGTCGAAGAAGGACGGATTTACCCCAGTGGGACCCCGGAGGGAGTCCCGACGACACTCCGGACGACACAGTTGCACACACATTGCGTGCCCACGACGGTCGGTCGTGTGCATTTTCGAGACGTGTATACTGGGTGACTATAACGGAGCACAGAGTTTGGTTTGTCTACGGTAAACGACCTTTCACTCGCTAAACTTTCCTTTTCAAAGTGACGGTTATGACGACCAAATCTCTACCACTCACCACTTCTTCTGTATACAGAATCTTAGTGAGCTGATTCGGCGTCCGGGCCTCGGTCCGGGACCCCTGTTAACCACCCCTCCCGGACCGAGCGTCAACGAAGTCGGGACGTCCCTCTCGGCAGTCGAGTCGTCCTTGGCCGACCGAGACACCTGGTTGTACGCGTCCACGGTGTCCACCAGTCTCGGGCAGACCCCCGGCGTGGGGTAGTCCATGGAACACGACCTACCCCCACCCCCTGTGGCGTGGGGGACTCGTCATCACCCACCCCACCGTCTCGGGACTGCCGGCTCTATCAGGAAGGCTCCTCGTCTTGTAGGGATCTTCCTCGTCTGGGTCCCGTCACAGTCACCCGGAGGGAGGAGGGAGACGAGGTCGTCGACGACACGGGAGGACCCGACACGGGGGACTGGGGGACTGCGGGGGACTGAGGGCGGTAGGGGAGCTAGGGGGCTGGGGGACTGAGAGGAACTGGAGGGACTGGGGGGAAAGGGGGATTAAGGGACTGGGGAACTGGGAGGACTGGGGGGACTTGGAGGACTGGGGGGACTTGGAGGACTGGGGGACTGGACGGTATCTGGAAGTGTCCGTGAGTCCTCCCTCCCGACAGGAGAGAGAGGTGTTGTAGTCCGGAGACCGTCCTTCAACCCTAAGCAGAACAGGACTCGTGATCTCGACCTATACCGCCACGATCCCTTCCGGGACCCTTAGGTCCCACCCCCGACACCCGGGGACCCCCTACCGCACAGTTCCGGGTGCCCACCTGGACCTGAAAGTTCCATGACGAGACTGTTGACGGTCCCCGGTCCGGGAGTGAGAGTCCTTGAAGGACGACGGAAAAGATGAGAAGGACAAGAGAGGGTCGGAGAGTCGGTCCGAAGGACTCCCGAGGACAGGTCTCAAGTGGTTGGACGACCCGTGTCGAGTGTCAGGTCGAGACGTCGCCGGGGAGAGGACCCGGGCTTTCAGGGAGATCCCGTGCCCACCCGTCACCGACTCACCCTCGGCCCCCCCGTCTTCATTGGGACCTATGTACCAGACCCGCGAGACCGTCGTCCTGGACCCCCGTTGTCGTCCCAGTGGGACTCTAACACCCTCTGGACGGGCGGAGCTCGTCGGACCCACCCTCTGAACCCTGGACTTAGACGTTCGTCCAGGACTTAGACGGAACTGGGTCCGTCTCGTGAAATAAGAAGCAGACTAAAACCCGTACAACCGACCGTCCCCGGGGAACCACCGACTACCCGTCGGTACCATAGTCCACGTAGTAGTCTTTTGGAAACACCGGGGACTCTGGAGTCAGAGACCCTGGGACCGACGGTTCGTATTTCGAGGGAAACAGATCCTGTGCCGTAACGGGTGTGACCAATGTGACCCCGGTATGAGACCCAAGGGAGTCACCGGATGTCTAGGGGACGAGTCCGGAGGGACATCGGCGGACGTAAATCTCTACTTCCGGTGTAGTATCGTTTGTGGGATAGGGTCGTTATGTTCTCTATTGAGATGCGTACCTGTAGTGATCTAGCAGTTATGGTTTTAGTCTAACTAATATAAGAAACGTCGGTTTCTACCTCTTCGAGATATGTCAGTTGTTTTTGTTCTGACCCTCGATTGACACCGAGTCTAGTACTTGAGGAATAATAATTTAAGTCTCAAAAACTTCTTTCATCCCTTTTGGTGATCTGGTAAGTCCATACTGGATTTAGTTTAGGGAATACTAATATGTCCCCTTCACTGTTTATCTAAGTTCCCTAATCTAGACTATCTCAGGGACTACTTGACTACCTGCCTCCAAGCACTGTAACATGTCCTCCGTCACTAGTTCTGGTAGGGGTTCTTTTTCTTTACGGTTTTCCGTTTTATTAACAGACTCCTCTGGAATGTTTATCGACTCTTTCCTTCTCTTCGATTTCCGTTTCCTCTTTTCCTTTCTATATGGGTAGACTTACGTCTCAAGGTTTCTTATCGTTCCTCTTTATTCTTGCGGAAGGAGTCACTAGTTACGTTTCTTTATCTCCTCTTGTTGTCTTACCCTTTCTGACCCTAGAGAAGTTCTTTCAATCTCTATGGTTCCCTTGTAAAGTACGTTTCTACCCATGTTATTTCCTGTCTTTACTATACCTGGATTGTCTTCGTCTTCTGTAATTTTCTCCACTGTTCTTATGTGTCTTGATATGTTTCTTCTAGAAGTACTGGATCTATTGGTACTACCACACTGGTGAGTGGATCTCGGTCTGTAGGACCTCACACTTCAGTTCACCCGGAATCCTTCGTAGTGATACTTCTTTCGATCACCTCCACTGCCTTAAGGTCGACTCGATAAAGTTTAGGATTTTCTACTACGACACTTTCACGACGAGAGTTATACGGTCGTTTAAACCTTTTGAGTCATCACCGGTGTTCTGACCTTTTCCAGTCAAAAGTAAGGTTAGGGTTTCTTTCCATTACGGTTTCTTACAAGTTTGTTAATGTGAGTAGAGTGTACGGTCGTTTCATTACGAGTTTTAAGAGGTTCACTCCGATGTTGTCATGCACTTGATACTTGAAGGTCTACAAGTTCAACCTAAATCTTTTCCGTCTCCTTGGTCCCTAGTTTAACGGTTGTAGACGACCTAGTGACTTTTTCGTTCTCTGAAGGTCTTTTTGTAGATGGAGACGAAATAACTGATACGGTTTTGGAAACTGACACACCTATTGTTGTTTGACCTTTTAAGAAGTTCTCTACCCATATGGTGGGTAGAATTGACGGAGGACTCTATAGACATACGTCCAGTTCTTCGTTGTCTTGATCTGTACCCTTTTATCTGACCAAGGTTTAACCCTTTCCTTATGTAGTTCTGACATATAACAGTGGGATGAATAAATTGAATAAACGTCTCATGTAGTACACTTTACGACCCGATATACTTCGTGTTTGATCTTAATTCTAACGGTCCTCTTTAAAGTTATTGGAGTCTATACGTCTACTATGGTGGACATACCTTCTTTCACTTTTCCTAGATTTCTCAGAAAACTACTTGTACTTTCTCCTCTCACTTTTTTGACCGAATTTAGAGTTGTAAGTTTTTTGTTTGTAGTACCGTAGGCCAGGGTAGTGAAGTACCGTTTATCTACCCCTTTGTCACCTTTGTCACTGTCTGAAATAAAAGAATCCGAGGTTTTAGTGGTGTATACCACTGACGTCATTACTTTAATTTTCTGCGAACGAGGAACCTTCTTTTAGATATTAGTTGGATCTGTCGTATAATTTTTCGTCTCTGTAATGAAACGGTTGTTTCCAGACAGATCAGTTTCCATACAAAAAAGGTCATCAGTACATACCTACACTCTCAACCTGGTATTTCTTTCGACTCGTGGTTTCTTGACTACGAAAACTTGACACGACAACCTCTTCTGTGAACTCTCAGGGTACCTGACCCTCCTCTAGGTTGGTCAGTTAGGATTTCCTTTAGTCAGGACTTATAAGTAACCTTCCTGACTACGACTTCGTCTTCGAGGTCCTGAAACCGGTGAACTAAGTTTATTGACTAAGTAACATTTTCTGGGACTACGACCCTTTCTGACTTCCGTCCTCTTCACCTACTGTCTCCTACTCTACCATCCTGCCGTAGTGACTGAGCTACCTGTACTCAAACTCGTTTGAGACCCTTAACCACTACCTGTCCCCTCGGCCCACACGACGTCAGGTACCCGAACGTTTCTCAGTCTGTGCTGACTCGCTGACTTGACTTGACTTCCGTGTAGGACTGGAGCGCACACATCCATGTAGGACCCCTTTGACTCACCCTTGTGTCAGGTACTGTGGGATCCCAGGAACTAAAGTCTGACAGGACAGGACTCGGAACACGGACGACAGGACCCGACCCGGGACCCGTAGAAACCCGGGGGGTACGTTGTGGGGTAGGACGAAATTCTCGTTTGTTCAGGAGGGGAGTTTGGACGGACAAAGTCTCCAGGGAAGGAAGTGGGACGAAACAGTTCCAACAGTTCCCGACGTGCATTCTGTATTGAGATACTGGCACTGTTGGTTCGAGGAGAGAATTCTTAAGGACTCCATGTGTACGCCCCCTCCCGTGGTCTCGGGCACGGGGAGTAAGAGGAGCGGGGCGGGTACCGTTCCGGGAGGGGAGACATTACTCCGACCACCTAGGTCCGGGGACTCTCCGGGTACCTCTCGAGCCACTAGGGTAGAGACCGTACAACGGAACCCCGGTCACGGGGCACCCCTTGAGTCCGAGTGGGACCCCTCGAGTGGACACGGGTTCCGGACCGTCATCTTGGGTCGCCCCGTCCCGAGTGTCCTGGGGACCCGGAGGACCCCGACCTTCCAAGGTAAGAGTGTTCGGGAACCGACCCTTCTTGGAAGACCTGTCCTCTTCGGTCCACCCGTGGCCTTTCTACTTCCCCACCGACTCCAGACCGGTCCTCCTGTCATCATTGGACGACTCGTACCGGGCAGGCCCTTCGCAAAGGGTCGGGGACACCTCTCTCCCACCTCTCGCCCCGAACCGAAGTCCACTCTTCCCCTTCTCGTCCCCCCTCCGACCACCAACTCCGCGGTCCGGACCTTGGTCGGAACGAGGTACCGACGACGGGGACGTCGACACGGTCTCCGTATCGACTCGAAGTCAGACACTCGTTCATTGGGACGATACTCGTATTTACTCGGTTTCCAGGGTAGACCAGTACGTCAGTTCAACTCTCACGACTGACCCCGGATCCTGTATGCGGTCCGAAGACACCCGTCTCGGACGCCGACCACCCGGGAGTGGAGTGTGGGACCGGAAAAGGGGTCTACGGGAGTACCCCGAGTAGCCCCCACACCCCTGGTAGACCCCCTTGTGTGAGACGGGAAGACGAGGGTCGGAGTGTGTGGTGAGGTGGAGGACGGGTGGACACAGAAGACCCGCCAAATACATATTTGCCTGATCTGCGATAGTGACTGTTCATGAGGAGTGTGAAGGAGAGAGGTTGTACCCATGTCGACACGAGTTAGAGAGTAGGACCCCGAGTTAGGACCCTACAGTAGGACTTCGGGACGGGGGATCGACGAGGGACTCGTTCCGATCACTGGAAGTTTCGAGCACGAATGGGGTGCCGGGGAGGGTTCCTGTGACGTCCTCAGGTCCACACGGACCCGACCCCACGAGGAGACAAAGTCACATAGGGGGAGGGGAGACACTTGAAGGTCCCCAACCCCGGTCAGTGAAAACGGAAGGGGAGGGTAGGGGAAACGGGTCCGGAGGTCGTCTCAGGGAATACCCCCGACGTCCAGTATCACTATACTCTCCCACAGACTGGAGTCCGTCCGACACAGAGACCCCCTTTACCTTGGTAAATCCTGGGAGTTTCAGGGACCCTTTACCGCGAGTAGTGGACTCAGGCTCGTCTTGACAGGTCGTCCCGTCCCGGACGTCAGGACTCACGACGCACGCGGCCCGGAGAGGGACTTCCACGGGGACCCTGTTCCCACGACCCACCCCGAGACCCACGGGTTTCCCGTCATCATCGGCCGACCTGTCAGGTGACCGGTTTCCCTGTACCGAGGACCTCGAACCTAGGGTATCCCTGTCTTGGACACCTGTACTCCACCAGTCCTTGTTTCCTTGTTCCTGAAGATATCGGCGTCTGAAAGATCCTTCCCCCGAACGGGTCTCAAGAGCCCTACACCTCCCAACCCCGTCTTCGTCAACACTCAAGTCTCCTCTACCCGTGACTCCGTTTTTACAGGAGGAGAGAGTCTCAGAACAAACTTCGGACGTCGGGAGGTGCGGGGACGTGACCACAATCACAGATAATACGACCTAAAGTGTCCCACTGTCCCCGGGCCTCACGGGCACCGGTGGTCAGGGACGTTGTACACCCCCGAGGACCCCGCACCCCCGTCCTCTTCAGTCCTCAGTGGGTCTGTCTCCTCCTCGGGTCGGGTCGGGTCGCGGAGTGAAAGGTCGTCCCGTTCAGAACGTCTCTGAGACAGGTCCGAGCAGGACTATAACGGGGCCCCCCGTCTCGACCCCGAGGTCCGACGGACCCCCTGTGCTCACGGGTCACCCCGTCTCTTACGGACCTTTTCGGCCCCTTCTGTCAATGAAGGAGAGTCCTCTCGGGGGTAGAGGAAGGTCGGTCTCGGGTCTCGTCGGAATCGACTGAGGTCAGTCACTCCGCCTCCGCCCGTATACTAGACACCCCGGGCCCTGGGAGTGTCGAGTCAGGGGGTTCTTGGACTTCCCAACCAGGTGACACACCTTCCCGGCACACCCCGTCCTCAACCCGGACGTCACCGGACCGGCTCGTCCACGTCCTGTTCACGAGGTCTGACCCGACCTCGGCCGTACGTCCCGTCAGAGTCCGACGTGAGTGAAGAGTACTCCCCGAGGGGCCAGGATCAGGACACTCCACAGGGACTTTGGCATCGCAGAACGCCCTTAACGGCACACCTGATTCCGGGACCCTCTGGGGACACGAGAGTTTTGTACCTCGTGACCGTTCGTCATCCTTCGGGAGGACCCGAGTGTCTCATCCAAAGGACTCATGGGAGCTGACCACTCCCGTACTCTACGGTCAACGTCACTTTTCGAGTAAACCCTCGGTTTGACACCCTTCTTCACCCCACCCTGACCTTCGGACACGAGACACAGGTATAAGACCTCCACTTTGACAGAAATACGGTCTCGAAGGTCTACGCCTGTCAAACCCCCCACGGAGGACTCTTGACGTCGTAGTCTCCTCGGAGTAGGAACCAGTCCTCGGGGGAGGGTACGACAACGAGAGCCCGGTACGGAACGTGTACCCGACAGGAGGGGTGCGACCACCCCTCCGACGGATTCTTACCTCCAGTGGTGGTTCGTCATACGTCCGACCCAGGATGGGGGAAGAACTCGAACCCACGTACCCCTCGGACAGGCCACGTGCCACAGGGGTCCACAGGTGTCCAGCGTCCCGAGGTCTAGTGTTCCCGGTGGAGGGATGACGGTCCGATACCCTCGGGCTCACGTCCCCCTTTCGGGTGGCCGGAACAGAGGGGAGTTCCGGTCGGGTGTCCCCTGGGGGTGTCGTGGGGCAAGGGTTCGACACTTGTCACCGGAGGGAATGGACCTCCCTCTCGGGTGTCCGGAACAGAGGGGAGGTCCGACCGGGACCCGTGGGGTGCCGTGGAGAAAGGGTTCGAATGGACCTGACACAGGTCTCTGCCTCCTGGGTCCCGTCTTGGTTGGAGGAAACGTACCTCACAGGCCCCTCGAGTCCGGTCGGGCCCTCGTCTCGGTTGGTCGACCCGTACCGACCGTCAGGAAGGTACTGCACCGGGGTCCCTACCCGTCTTCTCTCGGACGTCCAAGTTGCGATACCGGTGGTGGCCCCCCGGAGACCTTCCCTGTGATCGCGACCGGCCAGAGCCTAATGTCCCGGCACGAGACGAGACGGGTGAACCGGAGGGTCTGGTCACGGGCGACACGTCGTGGAGGCACAGAGTAGCAGGTGAAGGGGACGACCGTGGTACGTGAGAGTGGCGCGGAGACAGTAGGGGGAGGGACAAGTCCGGAGGGAGTCTCGGGACCTAGACCCGAGATTCAGAGAGGTGTGTGTTCGGGGTCCATACACCTAGGTCTCGGGGCTTGCTACAAAAAATTCACGGTGCACCCCGTAGAAGGCATGGGAGGGGCTCCGGAGGGTTCCGACCAGAAGTGAGGCGAGGGGAGGACCCGGGTCTCGTCTGGGGAGTGACGACCACGAGTAGGTGGTCACTGAGTGGGCCCCCCGTGCCTCACCCGGACCCCGACGGGACCCCCGTCTTCACCGGGTCTCCTGTCTCCAGAGGACACCAGGGTAGCGACCCTAAACCCTGTCTACGAGGGACTCACGTCATCTTGGGACGCGACGTTCCAGGTCTATGCCTACGGTCCGGTCCGTTCCCTGTCATCTTCGGACATTCCGTCTTCCTTTCTCTCCTGGGGACCTACGACCCTCGTCGTTCTACCCCCCGGGGTGTGGGTGGGTCGTCTCCACCCCCAGAGATTACATGTGACACCCGGAACCGGTCTCGTAGGGGTGTACCCTGTCCGGACTCAGGGAGGGAACGATCGGTACCTCCTTCGCCGGATTGCACCGACCTTACCCACGGAGGGACAGGGGTATGGACCGAGTGTCCCCGACGTCAGACTGGTGACCCACGGGGGAGAGACACCGGACATCCACGGCGCCCCCGTCCCCTTGACCTTTCGTTTCCGTCACCTCCGTCCTGTCATCACCGGCCGTCCTGTGACCAAGGGGTCGTGTCTCCTCCACAACCGGCCCGTCTTCTTCGATGTCCCTGTTCCGTCCACAGTCTCTGGACACGCCGGACACTGTCACATCCCTCCTCTACCGCGGACCCGAACGGAAGGAAAGTACGGACGTCTCCCGTAGGGACGTACCCCTGTGTCGAGAGTCGTCGCGTGCCCCGTACGCCCCCCGCCCGCCCCAACATACCTCGAATTTACTGAATTTAATGTCGGTCTCTCCGGGTCCAAACTTTACTCCTTACTGGACCACTATGGTCCTCTGTTTATACCCCTCTTCTTTTTCACCTTCAAGACACTACAACTTTCCCCGGACGGTCGACGGGGCCCTGAACCCTCCCCCTACGGACCACGTGAGTGGGGAGTCCTGTTCCGAGCGTTACCAGGACCCGTCGGACCGGTAACATCCACGGACGACCCGTCCCGGACCCCCGACGTCACGGGTCCCCCGTCTTCACAGGACCTTCCCTTAGTCTGGGCTGTCAGTCCCGGTTCCGTCCGGGTGAGGGGACACGAGTCCCGTCGAGGTAGGATTTAGGTCAAGGACCTCCCAGACCCCCTGGGAATCGGGACTGACCCCCGGCGGAACCTCGGACGAGGAAGGGACGGAAGGGACCAAGGAGGAGTCCGGTCGGGACCCCCATGGACGTCCCGTTCCCGGTGACCAGACCAGAGGGTCCCTCGGTAACCCCTGCTCCCGGGGTCACTCCGTCTTCTTCGGAGACGACGTCCCGGGTCTTCCCGACCGCTCCGGCCCTCTCGGTGTCATCATCGGTCCACCCGTTCCCCTCGTCCGTCGGACGTTCTCTACGTGGACACTCCGACAGTTGTTGGAACCTAGAGTCTCCAATCTGGTTTGTCCGGGAGAAGTGTGGGCCTGAAAAGGGACCCGGTCCCACAGGATGGAGACTCGACTCGAACGACACACCCGATTTCCACGGTCCACCCGTCCCGACCCCGTACCGGCTCGGGGATCCCGTCATCACAGGACCTCCTGTTCCCGGCCTGGAGAGACCTTGGTTCTCTGTTCAGTCGTCCCAGTGACTCTTCCTGTCTCACTCTGTACCCATGACCCCGTCGACACGGACTTCGGGACGACATCCGAGGTCCGGGTCTCCCCAACCCCCATCAAGGCGCTACCCGGGAAGCCCTCCGTGTGACCCCTCCCGGGAGGACACCGGTGTGGAGCTGTGGACGGACAGGTGGTGGCGGGCATGACGACCATTGTTCCTCTTCTCCGGGTTCCTATGAACATTACCGACCACTCCAACCGTTCCCCGGGGACTCCCCTGCCAGTCAGACCCTGACTTCTCCCCGGGGACCTCGTGGTGGACGAAGTGAGAGCGACGTCTTCGGAAACACCCGGAGGGACGTGACCGTTCACGCCACCACAAGAGAGTAAAGACCTCGGCGAGTCGGTACAGAAGGGTGGAGGGGACCGGAGGATACCTGGTCCGAGACTCTGCGGACGGTGGTCCCACCGACCCCCACCCCAACCTCCCCCTCCCATCGTCCGGGTCCACCGATGGTGACTCGTCAGACCCAACAACCTCGACCGTGGACCTGGAGAGGTCCCACCACACCGGGATCCGAGGACCCATCACGTCTCACCGACCTTCGACCTGGCCACCCAATCAACCGCGGTCTACCCGATGACTGACACACCAGACTCCGCTTCGTCTGGGAAAGGGAAGAGGACTGTGGTCCCAACCTAACCTAGGGTCCGGAGACAGGAAGCCCGGGACTTGTGTCTCGTGACCCTCGAGGCCCTCTGTGCCACTTCGAAAGACACAAAAGGGACCTACACACAGGTATCTGAGCCAGTGAAAGGTGTCCTGTAAACTGGGGGATCTCTGAGTTTTGTGGTTTACTGGAGTACCGACGAGTACTCTTGGTGAATCCTTCTATTATTTTAACTGACACGGACCGGACCCGGGGTGGGGTCTATGAGACCAAACTACCGGACAGGGAGGGGGTGGGGTGTCTTTCGTGGTCCACTAAGTGTACGATGGGGATCTCGTTCGAAGGAGTCCGGACGGGACCACGAACGGGGACCGGACCGGTCACTCCCTATACCGCCAGGGACCCTCAGGGTTGTTTTACCTGTCACCCACCTCCCCTGTTTACGGTTCCGAGTCAAGTGACAATGGTATCCGAGACGGTTGGGACTCGGTGTCGTACCCTTGTTCCAGTCGTTGGTCCAGGGACCTCTCTTGTCTGTGTGCTCGGGCAGACCCACTGGTCACTCACTTTCCTCCCGGAACGTAGACAGAGACCGGAGGCCTTTACCTCGCCCCGAGTCGCAGGTCGTCCCTCCCCGGTCAATGGAAGTCACGGCCGGAGACCCAACCCGGCTCACCTAGGAGACCTCGTCTTCTTCGGGAGGGTCGTGACGGGCGGTCGGAGGCACCGCAACCGGGACCCCGTTTTGGACGGCGGCAGTGTCCGAACTGTGCGGACGTCCGACGAGTCAGGCCCGTGTCCCGGCATCCACGGGCGCCCCGTCCCGACGGTCGACTCGAGACAAGGAAGTCCCGTCATCTTTGGACACTTCCCCGTCCCGACCCTGGTTTCGGGTTCCTCTGCCCGTCCCTCCTGCGAACCCCCCCCACTCGAGGACGACGGAACATTAGTCTTATCTGTCGGGAGGGAAGCAGACCCCCTCGGCCCCCGCTACTGTCCGGACAGTACCGGCGGGGGGTGAGGAGGGAAAGTGTGACCTGGGAAACGAGTCAGTCGACCCGACGACCGTCCTGTGACTGGAGAACCTGTCTCGACACCGGAGTCGGGTCCTCGTGTCATCACCGGCGACCCTGTCTACACTGTGAAACACCCCGCCCACGGTCTCCGTATCTTCGGTCCTCCTGTGCCTCGTCGAAGTCAGTTAGGATGTCCCGTCTCCACGGGAACCCTCGTACTGGAGGGTCTTTCGGGGAGGTACCCCCACTGTCCCTGTCAAGGAGGCCACGTCCTGTGCGACCCTTTTACTCCCCGCTCGTTTTCCCGACACACATTTTGTCTCTCGATCACCCTTAGCCGGCTTACCACGTCCCTCGAGTCGAGTCACGAGGTCCCACTGGACCCACCCACCTCCTCCTCCTCCAGGTTCTCTCTCCCCTCTATATATATATATATATGTATATATATATATATGAATATATTCATATATGAATATACTCCAAAGACTCGAGTCCGACCTCCTCCCCAGAACCCCTCCCCCTTACACTCCCGACAACTCGTCTCTCCCCTAAGACCCCCTCTGTCGAGACACGAGTCGGGAACACCGAGTCGAGACGGGAATATGAATATATTCATATATGAATATATATATATGAATATATGAATATATATATATGAATATATATATTCGTATATATTCATATATATTCATATATATATTCATATATATGTATGAATATATATATATATGTGAATTGACTAAATCATATTTATATGGACTAAGTGAAGTAACATGTCGTCTTTGATGTGTTGTGACATTTCGTTGATATAAGGTTAAAATTTTTTCCCTGGAATCGTCTCCTCTCAACGACTCCTCGAATGTGAGTACCCGTCGTCCACCTGGAGCTCACACCCGGACCCAGGGAAGGGTGAGGTGAGTGAGGACCTTGGAGGTCGGAGTGACCGGGGAGGGGGATCGGACCAGGGGTCCTACCTGTCGGACCAAGACGACACCCCCTCACCGCCACCTACTACCGTCTCTACTTTGAACGACGGTGTTCAGGTGGGACTACAGGAAGGTCACTGGAACACACGTCTCGTCGACCCAGCGTCGTGTACCGTGGGAGACGAACAGATGTTCACCGGTGTCCGGGGTGTCCCGACACCCTCTCCGAGGAGGGATGGCCATCCTTAAAGGAGGAGAACAAGAGGTTGTTCTTTGGGACCTGATCTCGGTTGTTGGGTGAGGAACAGTCTCCTATATTTGACAAACGGGTGGGACCCACCGTCCCCCTACCGGTCTAGCCACCCACCGGCGCTCCCGTCTCAGCGAGAGGTCTCGTTAGGACTGTGGGAGGACCCCAAGACAAGGGAAGGAGTCTGGTTCATGGTCCACCCGTAGCCCGACCCTGTCCTCTCGGACGTCCTCAGTCTCTCTCTCTCCTCTCCCCTCTCCGGACACCCGTCAGTCTGGTCCATCTGAACGGGGGAGAAGAGTCGAAGGTCTCCCGTTCCTGGTCGAAACGAGACCTCGGAGACCCGGTCGAAGTGGACAGTAGGACGTTCGCCCCTGGTTTCATCCCTCGTCAGGGTCCGAACTTCCTAGTAGGAACCACCCCTCATTGACTCTGTGTCCCCACTCCGCCCTTCCAGTCGATGCAACACTCCAAAGACTCGAGTCCGACCTCCTCCCCAGAACCCCTCCCCCTTACACTCCCGACAACTCGTCTCTCCCCGAAGACCCCCTCTGTCGAGACACGAGTCGGGAACACCGAGTCGAGACGGGAAGTAGACCCCGGGGACACCGGACCCGATCTTCGTCCCAACTCGTGCACCTCTGGGAGGAGGGTGGTCGTCTCCTGACCCTCCCTCACCGGAACGGGACGACACCGACCACGCCGGGCCCCCACCATCCATGGGACCTCCGTCATCACGGGTCGGCCTGTCTCCTCCGGAGCACGGGGTACCCACCCCAGGAACGAGCACCGAGGAGGGCACGTGGTCATGGGACGTCGTGTCAGAGGATCTCTCTCCTGTAGAATAGTCGGCACGGACGGGGAATGTCGTGCTCCGAAAGGGGTGTGGGTCGGTTGGGGTACCACCGACGTCTGCTACCCTTAGGGACCGGGAGGGGACAGGTCACACCTCGAGGGCGCAGTCTCGTCTACACCCCGGACAGGGGGTGCCCCTGCCAATCGTCGGTCCGGACCTAATAGGAACACCTAGTAAAGGTCAGCAAAATATCTCCTCTTATGGATTTGAGGGATTCTTTCACTGTGGGAGGAAGAAGGTGAGGGGGTTTGGTCGATTGTCCCCGTCCCGACTCCCCACCCCGTCTGTGACCTCCCGGAGACCTTCTTAGGTCGGACCACGGGACACCCGCCCCGACTCTTACCCCGACCCCTTAGGGGCGAGGCTCCGACGCCCGCCCCTACCCTCTTGGGGTCCTAACGGACCTATTCAGAGATTTGATCTACGGACCCGGGTTGGGGTTCTAAAGGACTCCACCCGGCGCCCCCCAGGCAGAAAGACTGGACTCCCCAGAACTCGTCCGTCATCCTTATTTCTAGAGGGAAACCGGGTTACTCGGGTACGACGAGACTGGGATACAACCGGTCCCTAGGTCCAGGTACCTCGAAGAGGTTTTCGTAGAGGAGGAGTCGGACCTGCGTTGGGTGGTGAGGAAGGCGGTGACGGGTATCAGAGGAGACGGGGATCCTGTGTGGACTACCTCGGCACTCAGGGAGGTCACGTGTCTTGAAGGGTCGTCCCGTGTCGACCGTAAGTCACTACGAAGAATTTGGGAAGGCTCCCGGCATTCACGGGTGACCCGTCGACACGACACACCGATACTTACAAGGGCCCCCCGTCATTATCGGAAGTCCTGTTCCCACGTCCGACTTCAGGACTTGTCCGGGCCGTGACCTCAGCGTCATTATTGGACCGGTCCTCGCTACTCGAGAGTCCTGAGGGGGACACTACAAATCAGGACCGTCCTAGAGGTCGTGTTCCCGGGTCACGGGTCTCTCGACGGGAGGAACTGAGAGCGAGGACCGGAGGAGGGGAGACGGCCATGGGCTCCAGAAGTGACGGAGAGAGTGGACGACCCGTGACGGGTGACCCCCGGACCTCAGGCCGGAGGAACGTTATCTTCGGTCCACCCGTCCGGACCGTGCGTCTCCTGTACCAGACGAGACCCTCCGACCTCTTCCACGGCCGTCCTGTACCGCACCCGGACCCACTACGGAGTCGACTCCTATATCCCCCCGTGGCCAGGTGTGTACCGTCCACACCTGGCTCGGAGTCTCTACTCCGAGGGGAGATCTTGGTGGAGACGGGTTGGAGGGGCTTCGGGGTAAGTGGTCGGGGAGTCGTACTATGCACCCCTCTTGGGGTCTAGAAATGCACACCGACCCCAAGTCCTCGTCCCGACTGTGTGACTCTCGTTTACTCCGAAGACCACGTCGTTCCGTCTTCGACAACTAGGAGTCGGTAGGCTTGGTTTATTGGGTTTGGTGTGGTCGTGGGTCCACATAAAATTGGCACGGGGGTGTTGTGAAGAGTCGGAGTCCGGTCTGTCGGACCCGTGGATAATAGGGAGACCGAAAAGGGCGGACGGGGTCCCAGGATTACGTTTGGGTTCTGACACCGCAGTCGGCCGGATCCCATCCTCCCGCTCATCCCGATTCTGTGAGTGCCGTCTTCCAAGGACCCCCCGTCCCCGGGGGGCAGTCAGGTAGGAGACCCCGACCCCTGCGACGAGGAGGACGTGTCTTCATCGGTCGGACCGTCCCAGGTGACCCGCACCTCTCCGGACCACCTCTCGTCTGAGTGACACTCTTCACCAACCAGGACGGTCCGTGACCCCCGAAATTCGTCACAGGCCGGAGTCACCTGATCCACGGCGACCCGACTTCCAGAATCGTCCGGTCTCAGGTCTCCGGGTCGGATACGACTCGTCGGTCAGGGTAGGAGGGGAGGAAGACCGGGACTCTTAGGGTACAACGGGCTCCGGACTCCGGTGGTGGTCGTCCCTTGAGACCGACCCCAGGACGGGAGTGACGTGAGAGGTCAAGTTCCCCCTGACTCTTCGCCTGTCTATCTCAGGTCAAGTACAGACCCAGGAGTCACTCACCCCACGGGTCGGAGACCTCCACGAGTCTGTGACGCGGAGGAGGGGTATGAGAAGGTGCACTGGGTGGACTCGAGTTATCTAGTGGACCTGCCGTTGTGTCGGGACGGGGATTCACGTGGTTCGTGTCGCGGGGCACTTCGTCCACATCTGGCTTAGACGTCGACAGGCTCCTTTGGCCACCACCGAACGTGCTCCGTATCAATTACTCTGGCCAGTTCATAAGTGGTCGAGAGAGTGGTGTGACGGGTCGGACCCAGTGACGTACTACCGACCTCTCCCGAGTCAGGAATGGTCTCCACCGTGTTTTTCTGGGACCTCCCGTCCCACACCGGAGTCCCGACGGGAGTCCCGTCTTCCTCGGACGACCCGTGGAAGGGGGGCACCGGCACCGACCCGTGTCCGTCAACCACGACCACATCAACAGGTCCAGCTTCCCCGCCCGACAGGTACGACGGCTGTGTGTCTTGGTCGGACTTCACCCTTGGTCATCCCCCCGTCCGTCACTGGGCCTCCAGTTTCCGTGGGGATAGGGACTTCTACACGGTCCCCCACTGGTCCAGTGGGGTCCAGGCCCCTGTCTTCTCCCTTGGTGTCCCCAGTCACCCCTGCAGAGGTACACGACGCCCTTTGTATGGACGGAGCGTCCCGGGCCTCTGGACGCAGTCTAAGAGGACGGGTGTCATCACCGGTCCTCCCGTCCCATCCGTCGACAGGTCCGAGACCCAGTCACCCAGACCCAATATCATCGGGGCTCCCGTCCCCTTGACCCACCGTATGAACCACGGACTTTTCGTTTAAGTCTTCCAACCTAGGTCGGACCCTCAGGTCGGGACGGGACCCGACCCCGTCCTCCGTCACGGTGAGAGGACGTCCCGGACAGGGGTGTCTCGGGACCGGAGTCGGTGTCCTCGGGGAGGAGTGGGTGGTGAAGGTGGTCTGAGGGACCGACACACCGGGACCGGGACCCAGGTGTCTCGGTGTCTTATACGTCCTGAGGAGGAGGTCCACCAGTCGACACGACTTCCCGTACCTGGGGGGTTCAAACATTGCGTTTTTATTATTTATAGAAATAAAAAGTCAGTTGTACCTATATAATACCTGTACCTCCTGATTCAGAACCTGCATCTCCTGAAGACCCGAGGCTTCAACGACGTCGAAGGTCCCGTCACTCTTGATTGGAGGTGGGGGAGGGGGGCTCGACTCGTCCCGGGTCCGTGAGTGGGGGCCCCGTCATCTTCGGTCGGCCCGTCCCCACGGGTGACATCCAGCATTCCCAGAGTCCCGTCATCATCGGCCGTCCCGTCCCCTTCGTCCTCCGAACCGGACAGTCCAACAACATCCTCGGTCGTCCCGTTCCGACCCCCTCCGACCAGGGAACTCCCGTCTTTACCGGAACCCCTGTCCCTGGGGGGACGAGGCTCACCGGACCCCTCTTCTTCCAACCGGCTCCAGTCGTCCAGGTCAGTGTCGTCTCGACCCGCTGACCACACCACGACGGTCCTATTTTACACCTGGATCCAAACCTAGTCTCCGAGTCCCCAAAATATTTCTCTATTACCGGTACCGATCGTAGACGTGTCGGGACTGTCTAGTTTTTCGTTCAGGAAATATGTACCCGATTCGATAATCTCGGGGGATTTTGAGGGGACACCATCCCGTCATCCCCACTGCGACGTCACAGTTCCCCACGACCGGACTCTGCCATTGGGTCAGAAGGTCTGCGTTTCGGAACAGGCGAGTGCGAGGGACCTCGCGGGAATCTCCGAGACACTAATAAAAGAATTATACGGGCATAGGGCGACTCCCGTCCCCTAGAACATGGGGTGGACGATACTCCGCGAGAGGGTACCCTACCTCTGCTCTCGGTGTGGTGACCGCTCGGTCGAGCGAAGACCCACCGGGTGTCCCGTAAAGACTGTGGGTGGCGGACCGGAGGCCTTTGGAAGCCGGAAGGGACGGAAGTAGAGACGTTAAGACGCTGTAAGGGTCGAAATCTGGTGACCCCGAAACTAAGTCCTCCACCCCACCCAGACACCACCCGAACCCCGACGTCCCACTGGTCTTAGGGTACTGACGTCACGTCCTCCCGTCACTCGTGCGACACTCTGTGACGACCTGTCTCCGGCCCCTGTCCTCCGGTCCCCCGGGTCCTCGTCGCCAGTCCGGATGGGACGAGTGTGTGCCGGAGACAGGAGTTTGACGGACGTAGGTCAGTGTAGGGTAGTAATCTGACGGGTGGACGGACACCGGTCACGTCCCTGGTGGGGACAGGACTCTCCGTGAATGGACAACCCAAACCCCTCCACTGAGGACGGTCTGTCTTTATCGGCCCCCTCGTCCCAGGACTCCCCCGTCGCTCCGGTCTACGTGGCGTCTTTACCGGTCTCCCCGTCCTGTTCGTGAGTCTCCGGTACCTTTCTTCGTAGGACCTCTCTGTCTCTGGACCCTCGGCCCCGACCTCGGTCCGTCCCTCCCAGGACCCGTCGTTCCTCGCCTACCCCCTACCCGAGAGTCCCCCGTCTCGACGGAGATGTAAAGGGAAGAACAGTAGGGGGACCCTAAGGAGGACGTAAGTCCCATGGGTCCCGTCGCAAGCAAGGCGTCTACGACTTCCTTTCCGACCGGAGAGAAAGAGTTCTATCGACGGACCCACCTCCCCAGGAAAAGATAGAATTAGGGGTTTAGTCTGAATCCGGCGGACTCAGACCTGGGGACCCAGACCTCGATAGGTCTTACCGGTCTTCGGGAGGTCGGATCGAGGTGACGACAGGAGAACGAGACCCCGTAGGAAAAGACCCCGACCCTCCAGGGACTTCCACCCCTGTGTCCGGAGACGAGAGTCTACTCTGTGTCTACTTGTTCGGTACAAGAACTACGAAAAGAAAGAACCTGTCGCACAAGAGTTCGAGGGTCGACACCTGTAGGACCCATCGAGAGAGGGGAGAAAGATGACGATCCGTGTCCTACAGACGGGGTGTCCGGTCTACCCTCAGGACGAGGGATCCCGGGTACACACTGGGAGACTCCGTCTCCGTACAGCAACCACTCTACAGTCCCGTCCTTCTTCCCGGTCCGTCTTCTGTCAAGACTTGAGTGGGGGTACCGACCCCCGTGAGTGGCTAGACTCTTCCACGGGAATCCCGTCCCCTCCCCGTGGGGACAAGGGTGACCTGTCTTCATCGGACCTCCCGTCCCCGGGGGACGACACTGTGTCCGTGGAGGCTGTCGAAGTCGAGGACGGGTTTCGGTCCCCACCCACTCTAGTGTCTCGTCGGAGGGGTCGGGTCTCGGTCAGTGAGTTGGGCGGGGGTGGTCCATATGTAAGACGTCGTCCGGTAAAGGACAGTGTCCGGGAACTGAGGTTCCCAGGATAGGTCAGGACCAAAGACACCCCTACAGCCCACCATGTCCCAACCTACCCCAGGACTCTACACAGAGGAAGATTTAATACCCGACAACCGTGGGTCGAATCCTCGATCTTCCACCCCTCTTTTACAACCCTACGGTCGTCGACGGGGTAAGTCCTCTTTACACCCGTGTCTTGTCTTCCCCCACCCCGAGACCCACCGCTTTACGTCCGGAGACCCGTAAGACCTTTAGGCAAAAGTAGAACCGGTCCAGAAAACAAGGTAAAAGTGGAAATACAGAGGAAAACCAGACGAGTTCGGAAATCCCCTACTCATCCCCGTAGACTAATATGACTGGCGGTTTGAGACTCCTGGATTCCCGGCAACATAACAAAACCCTTCTCTTTTCCTTTACTACACACTGAGGGGGAAACACTGACGGGAGTTCCGACCCCCAAACACCTTCGGACTGACACGTGTATAGACGTACGTCCACGCCCCGAGTGTGCGGACGTATGACGTGAGACTGTGTCCGACTCCTACGACCTTCTCCGGGTTCCCTGTGCAGAGATTCGTGACGCTGGAATGTCAACGCACTTGGGGTCGAGGTGTCGTGGTCCCCGCGACTCCTCTGTTCCTCTCCCACCCGGCAGAACCTTGTTCTCGCCGGCTTCCGTCCCCGACCAAAATGGTCGGAACCCGGGACTGGAGTGGGACCTCCTACACGGACACTCCGCCACGGAGGACCGCCTCTAAGAGTCCGACCACAAACAGAATATGTGCACCCGAGGCCCAGTCGGGAGTGACGCCTCTTGGACGTGGCCACCGTGGCTCCAGGACAGGGGACTCCAAGGAGGTCGGTCTCCAAGACACTGAGGACTGGAACACACAGGGGCGGAACGAGTCGACTCCGACTGGACCCTCGCTCGTGTCGAGCCCCACCCACGTCACGGGGGTGGAGGTTCCTGCGTCGACCTACCTCGACGACGAACCACGAGGGACGTCCTCCGGTCTCGGGGAGAGGGCAAACCGACTACTGCCCAGTGACTCGTGTGTAGGACACAACACCGGGGCAGAATCGGAGTCAGTCCGACTCAGGAAGGAGTGACGGAAGGAGACGAGACGAAGTAACTGAAAAGTGGAGTTATAATGCGTAGGCGTAGTCTTAATTGTACTAAAGGGTGTCCTTCCTCGACATGTGACCCGAGACGGATTCCGGGTCACCTTTAAAGGAAGGGGTGGAAAGTGTCCCGGGGGTCCGGGACCCGGTCACCCCTCTTATTCGAGGGACCCTTGACGGCGGGGAGTCCGGGGGGCTCCTCGCGGGTAGACGGAGGAAGATAGCGGAGTGGACGTCCTATAACGGTCGTCGGAATTCCGACCGAGACCGGGACCGGACTTGATCTACACGGACCTCCCGTCCGGTCCCCATCCGTCACTCACGGGACCCCCGTCATTACTGGTCCGTCTGTCCGGGAGAAAACTACCGAGAGAACCGGACCTTTCGTCTCACGAGACCAACGGGACACCAAGACAGGTGGGGTACGATATCACCAAAAGTGTCGTTGGGACGAGACGAGAGACGTGGTTCATGGACTCGGTAACGACACGACGGGCAGGTGGGTCCCGTACCAACGGTCACTCGGAAGTCCCGTCTACACCAGGAGGTACGGCTCCAAAGGGGTTCCGGGTGGTTCTCCAGAACCCCAGACACGGGGAGGACCTGTCATTTTAGGACCTCCGTCTCTTTGACGAGTCCGACCAGACGAAACCCCCGACGTCGGGTCGAGGAACGTAAACATAGGAGTTCCCAGGACACAAGGTCAAACGTGTTTGGGTCGGTGTGTCCGTATAAAGGGACCTAAGACAGACGGTCCTGGCCCCACCGACCGACCGGGGGGAGACGAACCACGGAAGGGTGGTCGCCAGTTTCCGAGAGAGTGGACTACGTGTACCCGGGGACCCCCGTCGGACGGGGTGGAGTCGTGTCTTCTCGGGTCCACCCGTCCCGTCCGTGGTCGAGTGTAGGCCACGGGGAGAGAGACGCAAGGTCCACGGGCGTCCCGTCCCGGAGACAGACCCCAAGAGCCACGGTCGACCCGTTTTTACCGGTCCCCCCGTCTCCAGTGGCTTCCCCTCAGGCAGGACCTCCTTCTACCCGGACAGTTCCGAATTTCAGTTCCTGCTCTCCCAACAGAGACGGACTAAGGGAGGACCAGAACGGACTGGGGAGAGACTCCTTCGGACGGGCCGAGGTGGACCGGTGAGGACAAGTACGTGTATACGACTGGGAGTGAGTGTGGAGGGGACCCTCGTCGAGACCCGCCAATTCAAACGTCTTTTTATTTCGTTTGAAATCATAATTTATCGGGTTTGGTAGGGTCGAGAGACAAACGATTTTCATAACTATATGTCGAAGTTAACACATTCCATATAGACAAAGATAGATAGTTAGTAGAGAGTTAGTAAATACATAGTTGTATCATATGAATGAACAGTAACAATTCTCAATGGATTGTAGGGCGATCCAACTATACGGCATAGAGACTGTTCTTTAAAAGAATAATGACTCGGAACTATCACAAAACATTGACAAAACCAAAACGATAGTTTTAGACACCAAACTGGTAGAAAGGTATTTAGTGAAAAAGGGGAAAGTCCGAAAAGGGGTATAAACTTAATAACCCAGCCTTCTACCTCGACGGACCCCCGAGAACTAGCCATGACGTGAGACAAGAGACCGTCGTGGAAGGATCTCGAACATTAGCAGAACAAAACCCCCTAATCATCTACGTCTCTCACCCTGAAGGGTCCACCGGGATCACCATTCCGAGGGTGGACGGTTACGTCCTTTACGTCCTCTGGGCTCAAGCCAGGGACCCAGCCCTTCTAGGGGACCTCCTCCCTTACCGTTGAGTACCTCTTAGGGTACCTGTCTCCTCGGACCACCCGATGTCAGGTACCCCAGTGTTTCTCAGCCTGTGCTGACTCGCTGATCCGTACGTGAGCGCGTCTACGGACGCCATGTTTTCCTGAAACGAAGGACAGGAATAATGACCAGGTCGACACGAAAAAAGACCAACACAAACCAAGGAAAAGCCCACCTTCGACCTCTGACAGTAGTCTATGAAACCGGGACAGAAATAAAAAAGTGTGACTAACCAGTACACATTACCAAGACATGGTGGTAGTCGAGACGAGACACCACCAAAGTAGGGTGGACGACCCCCGTGGGACAGTCGGGTGATCCGTCACTCGGGAGCTCCCGTCCGTGATCCCAAACGGGAGACACACAGGGGACTGGGACCGGGTCAGGACCCACAAATCCTCCGGGGACACCCCGGACGTGAGTGGCCCCTTCTCCATAACCTTGGTCCGGGTGTCACTACAGGACCTGCCGTGTCGGGGACCCCGAGCTGGTTCGGTCGAGACGGTGTCTTCCGGGGTCCCGCCGTGCCGACCGTCAGGAGGTGTGCCCGTCGGGGTCCCCGGAGAGCCTTCCACGGGACCCATCCCTCTTCCGACGGTTTCAGTTCCAGGACTTCGGTCTCACCCCGAGATCCGGACTTGTCCAACCAGTGAGTGGTCCTTCCCTCGTTCCTACCTACCCGTCCCCTCGTCCTGGTCGGACTAGTTGTCCGAATATTTTTTCCCATCCTAAATGAAGAGTCGTCTAGTTCACAAACTGACGATTCGTGTATTAGACATTGACCTTGCGTCTCTTCTAAAACTATCGTCCGTCCTGTTCGTCTGTCTTCGGTGGTACAGTGGATCCTCCCCACACGAAGAACCCCTCCCCTCGGTACCAAACCCCCTCCCCGTATTCTCTCCCCGAAACCCTTCGACCCCAAGGTGGACCCGGAGGGAGGACAGGGACGAGAAGAGGGTGGGGTGTCCGGACCGAGCGTAACAGGAAACACTGAAAGACCAGATCTCGGTAGTAGTCTTTGGTCGACGTCCTTTCGCCCACAGGGTCGGGGCAGTCTCGTCCCCACTCTCGTCTTCCGGACCACACCGGGACGGAACAACCTCCCTGCGACTACCGACGTCTCGAAAAGGTGTGTCTTCGTCTCTCCAACCTCCAGTCTCCCTTGCAGAGTGGACTCCTGTCCCCTACCTGTCGTTCGACGCCCGACCCGTTATCACGGGCCCACCTGTACGCCGTCCCGACCGGTCGAAACAGACCAACGTCTCAAAAGGAGGACCCGTGAGGACCGTGGTCTCTACTGGACCTGGGACCTTTCTCCCCACCCGTTCTTCTGACCAGAGAAAGGTGCGGAGCTGTAGTCCCAGTCCGGACCCGTCTCGTCCACGAGCCCTAGGTACAGTTTAGTCCAACCCCTATGAAGACCGGAACCGGGATCCGAGGTACACGGAGGGGAAGACTCCTCTCACCCACACACCCCGGGTTGTCGTCCCACCTGCGGTCGTCTTGACTCCACGAGAGACTCATAGAGGAACCAAGTATCCAAAGGTCTCAGACCTCCTCCCCGGTCCTACCTCCGAGGCAAGACAATCGGACATGGGGCACAAGGACTGAGATCCTGAGGGGATGAAGTCCCGGAACCTCGTTTGTGAATGGCTCTTCGACGGACGCGACGTACCGGCTCCTCACCGCCACGGGTCGAGTCCCGTCACCACCGGTCGACCCGTGTCGTGTGTCCGGTGTCGGTCGGAGCGTGGTCCTGAGTCCGCCCACCAAGGGGATCTCACCTTCGCCATCCTTCCCACACCCCGGGTCTCAGAAGGACCCCCTCCTCGGTACCGTGGGTCCGGCCCAGTGGTGACGTCCCGGGTTCCCATCCGAGTCCGAGACCCGGTCCGGTGGCTGACCTACCCACACTGGGGTTTGTTGGATGTACCAACACTCCACGTTTTGTAAAATGTTGGACCGATACCCGGTCAGTACGAAGAAAAATTTCCACGGACAAAAGTGTGAAACGAAGACAAAAAGACGACCAAGACAGAGAGACAGTACAAAATATACTAAACATTACCTAAAAATGTATCATTCCATGATTCATCTACCTACCAATCGGATAACAAGTACAACTTTTATAGAGGGACGAAACCACAAATGGAAAATCGAAGGAAATCTCGTTGAAACTTCCTATCTGCAAACTTTATAACACAAGTTTAGAACGTCAGAAAAGGAGTTAATAAAGACGAAAAGTACGACACGAATCTAAAAGGTTTAAGAGAGTCTACAATACTTACAGGTAAATATAAAACGAAACATTAGAATACTAAAACAAATAATGGAACTTTAATATCAACAAGACTTTAAATAAAAACCTATTACAACAAAAGTGAAAAAATGTTCTGGCATCTGACGAAAAAAATTTTTATTCTTTTTAAGATTCAAAACGAAAAACAAATATCCTTATTTTCCGTGTTAAACCATTTTCTCAGATAATCGTCTCTTGAGGTCTCGAACCCGGTTTAGAGACGACTCTAGGGTCGACCTCAATCTAAGGTCCGAGAACCGAAAACCCGTCCCAGTAAGACTCCACCGAAGTGCCAACGTCACGGGTGGTTTCCACGCTGTCCGTGGAGGAGTGACTGAGGTAGGGGTTCACGGGAGGGAGGAAGGTGGAGACCCGGGTACCTGCACGACGAGAGTGTATTCGGGTAGTGGGATCCGGAACGTGGGACCGGGACGGGTAAGACAAAAACACAGAACAAAGTTTTTCCGACGGTCCAGGACTCCCAGAGAGATTCTGGGGGACCACGGACCTCGTCGTAACCCGAGGTCACACATTGTACATCAGTGAATCGAAGTCCTCGTCGGGGGACGGAGGTAGGAGGGTATGGAACCCGTCTCGTGTCCGAATCCCCGGGGAGGTCCCGTCTTCCGGGGACCACCCGTCCCGTCCGTCAGGAGGTGGACCGACAACGGATTGACCCTCGACATCCACGGGAGACCCGTCCCCTCGACCCACGGGGTGAACCATGGACACAGTCCCTCTTCTCGTCCCCGACTCTCCCCAGTCTCGGTGTAACAGTAGTGTCGTCGAGGAGTGGAAGAGGGTCGTCTCCTCCCCCCCACCAGGAGTTCCCTCCGGGACCCCTCCCCGTCCCTCGTCTCCTCGGGGAGGGTGTCCTGGTGTAGTAGACCCGACTCTGCGGGGTCCTTGGGAGTCAGTCCCACGAACGACCGACTGGTCAGGGTCGGAAGGAGAGTCCTTCCAGAAGGACTCTGGATTGGGACTAGACCCTCCCGACTTCCGACGAGTACTAGAGTGGGGTCGGGAATGGAGACCGGGGACTGGGACGGTCCTGTCTGTGACGGGGCGAGTGGAAGGCCCGTCATCACAGGTCGAAACGTACAGGGGCTCCCATGGACCCGAGGGGGCTGTGTCTTGGTCGGGGGCCCTGTCCCGCGTGTGAGGAGCGAGCGGCAGTCAGGTCAGGCCAATGAGGTCCATGGGCCCCCTGTGACCTTGACCCAACCGACAAACCACGGGGTTCCTGTTATTACCGGTCGACCCGTGTCTCACCCCCCGACCGGACCTGGGGGTCAAGGACGTTTGTGTCAACACTTGATCCGGACGTCCTCGGAGTCGGGGAGGTCGGTGTCGGGAGACCGTTCCCAGTCGTCACCGGGTCTCCGACGGAAGGAGGGGGGACGTATCTCACCCGACTCTGGATTCTTGTAAGAAGTACCAGGGTGGACCCTCCACCTGGCGCGAGAAACAGTCCTTTCGTTCCCGACACCCGGCCCCAGACAAAGGGACCCGAGGGACGCAGAAGTAGGTCCCCGTCCAGACCGTCCATCGCTCCGACGGGGAGACGGGAGTGAGTGGGGATCCCGTCCGGTCAGGGCTCCCCGTCTAGAGTGTGACCCTGTCCAGTCTCTCCAGCAACGCCAACGACTTCCAGGGTCGACCCGTCCGTACCCACCCTCGTACCCCTGAGCTCCTCGGGTGTCCCGTGTGCATGGATACCGTTGGTTCCACAGTCTCGGACCATGGGTCGTCCGTCTCGGGAGGGTAGGACCCCTCTGAGTACTGGACCGGAGAGACTCGAAGGAAAAGGAGTCGACGAAGACTCGTACGAGTCCGGGGTCCTGAGGGCGTCCTCCAGAACCTTGGCCCCTGACCACACTGGGATTCGGGACGACCCCGGGAGGACTCTATGGTTCCCCCACTTAAGGACCTCTTCGGGAGGGACTTGGGTTCCGCGACTAAGAGGCTGCCACCTTCTCCTCCTAAGACTCAGAGACGGCTCCTCTTTAGTCTCGGGGAATGGGACCACACGTGAGACGTAGACCAACTCAGTCGGGTCGGGCGTATGTCCGGGACGGACGCCCCGTGCCTCACGTCCGACACCGAAGCAGGACCGGGCCCTCCCCCGGCTTACACGGGCCGACCGTACCCTACCCGACACACCGAAGCGACCCTGTCTTCACAGGACGACCCGTGACGTCTGTGACCGACTCCTGACACCTCTCTCGTCGGATCTAGTACTCAAGAGAGACTTCTCGGACCCGACGACAGAAGTTTCCTCTTCGTCACTGGTACAGGGTCCAGGACCACGGGGACTATGAGGGCACCTGGACCCCAACGTCCCTCGACCAGGAGGAGGGTCAAATGGTCCTTCCCGAAGGGACCTCTGTGTCGTACCCCCGACCAAGAGTGGACGGGTACGTCTCCTCTCACCGGTCACGATTGACGACCCGTAGGAACGAGGCGAGTCGGATATCCCTCGAGACCGGAGGGCGTCTACCGACACTATCCGTCCGAGGGTTGAGGGGTTCGGAGGTAAAAGGAAAGATATTTTGCCCATAGTCTTGGTGTGGAGGTGAGCCCGACCGGTCCTCCTAGCTTATACTGTAACAAGTTTACCTGTCTCGAGACGTCCCGTGACCTGTGTTCCGTTCGGAACCACTCACGATGACTTTCACTTTCACAAACAGTGAGTCAGCTCAGGTTGAGAAACACTAGGGTACCTGACATCGTGAGGTCCGAGGAGTAGGCACCCTAAGAGGTCTGTTCTTATGACCTTACCCAACGGTAAGGGAAAAGGTCCTCTAGACAGTAAGGAGGACTGGGTCCCTAGCTTGGACCCGGAGGACGTAATGTCCGCCTAAGAAATGACGACCCGGTGGTCCTTTCGACGAGCCACTCGCGATTCATCCAGGACTTAAGGGTCGACTCGTACCGTAGGACCCCGAGGGTATTGACCCCATGGTTCCCCGGACGACATGGGACACACACCGAAAGTACACCAGTAGGGAATGGTCGCGGACCTAACGACCGGTGTGAGTCATGACTTGTCAGTCGGAGGTGTTCGGAAACCTCTCCGTGGACTGATCGTTCAGTGGGAGGAGTAACACGTTTGTCACCTGTCTTAAGTCTGGACTGGACAACTCACCTTTGACCACAACCCTACTCCGCAGAGGGAGGACCCGAACTTCGAGGACCGGTCCATACCGAGTCGTCGTGGCACGCCTGTCCCGTTTAGAGGTAGACACTCCCATGTAGAGTACCCATCCAGGACTGTCCCAAACCCGAAGTAGGACCTCCTCGGGGGTCCGGCTCCCTACCACACACCCCCGGACCCTCGTCCGGGACATGTGATTCCTGACACTCTGAGATGATCCTGATGTGTAGACCCTTCCCTGTCTTGGAATGGTGACACGTATGAAGGAGACGGAGTAGAGTCACGTAAGAGGGGTGTCGGGACTCGCCTACCCGAACTCTGGTGGATCCGAGGGCTCCTCACACGTCTAGGTCGTGGGAGGAGTGGGTGGGACACGGTCAGAAAGGGTTTACGCCAATCCCAGAGGCCGGTCGAGAATGGATGGACATCCCGTCCCGACCGTCGGTTCCGGAGATAGTCTCTTCCTCAGGTCTCCCGTCTTTTACGTCGGTCGGAGGACGACCCGTCCTGTTGTCCCTTTGTACACCACTCTCGTCCACTCAACACTGATTGTGGACATAGACTTGCCACGACTGTCAACCGTGGAGTCGAGTGCGCGAATGAAACGGTTCACAAAGACGTCTGAGGGACTGGGTTTAGGGAGAGACTAAGTGGTCTCCTGTCCGGATGAACGAGAAACGGGAGGAACGAGAACGGCGTGTGTCGCGACCGACCACTGTGTGTCGTTCATCGAGTCGATGGGCCACCGACGGTACCCACAGACCCGGGGTCGGCACATCGAGGACGGAATTAGCTTCCAGGGTGCCTTGACGCCGAGACTTGCAGGGTTGTGGAGTACACGTAGAGGAGGGACCCAGGGACGGCGTCGGGACGTTCGTTCGCGTGGACGAAAGCCCAATGTGACCGACCCGATCACGGACCCCAGTCTTCACGCCCGACGACAACTGACGGAGGAGTTCCTGTCACAACGGTGGAATGGAACGGTACAGAGTCCCTCTAAGACTCGTTGAGACGGAGAAGTCCCTGAAGGACTTACGGAGGGCGGGGGCGGGACCTTACCGACTCTGTTCACCGACGGGAGGAACCTGTAGTGGACCGTCAGGAGCGAAAGACCCTCAGGACCCTCGGGTGGTGCCCAAGGCCACCCCGTGTCGGTGCCTCAACAGGACAGGGGGTCCGTCGACGTTCACGGTTTCCTTCAAATCGTCGACTCCTCTCTGGGACGTCCGGTCCCCTGTCGACCGAAACTACCGTCGTTGTTACTGTTCCTCCGAACCCCTGTGAGTCGAGTCGACGTCGGACCGGGTGGAAGACACCCGTCTACGCCTCTGTCTTCCACCAGACTGTCGATCGGAGTGAGAGTCCATTCCTGAACGGTCCAGTATTCTGTCTCTTCGTCTCGGGACGGTCGTGGGTGGGAGGTGGAACTTAAGCTAGCACCAGTCTTCTGTCACCAAACCCGTCCGAACCCCCCGGGTGGTGGTTCGAGGACACGAGTGGTTCGTCTTGAGTTGGGGACCCTCCGGAGTGTGAACCCCGTGGTACCTGTCCTGGACGGACAGGGGGTCGGGGACAGGGACGTCGAGCGGGGAAGGGAGGGGAGAGGACCCCGTAAACAAAGAATGATTTTCGGGTGTCCCGTGACAACCGTCGAGGATCGACGTCTCCCGGTAGGACCGCCCGTCCGCTGCTACTCCGGGTCCTCCACCGTGCCCCGGGGCGACGCCCCTCTCTCCCGCCGACAGGGACACTTCTCGCTTCCTCTCACCCCGGACCGACACACTGTCGGGGAGACTCGTCGCAACCGAGGACACTACTCCGAGGAGGTCGTTTTCGGACATTCCTGACTGGTCAACAGTATTGTGACGTGACTCTTGTCCCACGTCCCCGACGACGACTTCCACCACCGAGAAGACCCGTGTCGGTCGTTCTCCGTGTCCTCCTTGTACGTCTTTCCGATACAAATCCCGTCGTTCGACCGGCTCTTCGGAGGACTCTGGGGTCTTTGGACTGTGCACCCCTTCGAGTGCCGAAACAACAGGGGAAATGGACGATCTTAAAGGTCCGAGAGTCTCGTGGACGTCAGTCATCGTATCTTATCGACTCGACTGTAAAGTCGACCAACCGGGAGAGTGAAATGTGACCCCCCTCTACCGTACTGGTCGGTCTTGGTGGGGGGTGGGGTTTCGGGACCACCTTCCCGACGACGTCGTCCACACAGACACGGGGTCGACCAGTCACCCAGAAAGACACGGGGACAGCCAGTCATCCACACTCCATGACGGGGAGGGACCGGAGGAAGGTGGGACGGGGTGTCCCAGAGACGACCCGACTCCGTCTTCTTCAGGACGAAGTGGAAACTTCGACGAATCGTCTAGAAATGCCCTCCTGGACTCCGAGGTCGACATCACCCTACACCGGGTCTGGGGTCGTAAAGGTGGGTTACGATCACTCGTTGAAGAAAGGTCGAGTCAAGATGACCCTGTGTTACGGACGGAGTCTCTTAACACCCGTTATGTACTTTTTCCACAAATATATATGTGTGTATATATATACTTTATATATTGTACATAACTTATTTGTCCATATCTATTTAATTTACAGATATTAACGATATACCTTACAATAAATATTCTAAATATAAAATTTATTTATATATGTTCTATGATACCCGAAGAGACCACCGAGTCAGCCATTTCTCTGGTGGACATTACGTCCTCTGAGTCCAAGCTAGGGAACCAACCCTTGTAGGGACCTCCCTCCTCCCGTACCGTTGGGTGAGGTCATAGGAACGGACCCTTTAAGGTACCCGTCTCCTCGGACCGTCCGATGTCAGGTACCCCAACGTGTCCCAGTCTGTGTCGACTTGTCCTCGTGTATGATGATGATGGTCATTAAATAATGGACAGTCGAAACACAAGGATTTTCCGTATTGACGATTAACTTATGACTTATAATTTATTAAAAGGAAACTATTTCGGTTGACGTTCATGAACAAAGTGTACTCCGGGTCTCTTCGTCTGTTAAGTGTCTCTTTTCAACTATGGGCAATCCTGTATACCCCGGGGAGTCCCGACGTACACTAAGACCTCGGACTTTCCTCTACGTCTCATCTTCTTACTCTCCTGGCCTCTGTCACCGGGGACTCTTGGACTCAATCCCTCTCTCACTTCCGGACGTCTGTTCCCGTTTCTCTCACGTCCGTCTCCTCGGGTCTCCGGTCTCCGGTCACCACACACGGGGAGGATGAGAAGGGAGTCCGTGACTGGTTGTCTCTACTCCGGTGTCCGACCCGAGGACGGACCTGGACTGTGAATGACTACCGCGTGGGAACTGGTCCTCGATAGACTTTTCACCGGAAATCACTATATTTACGAGTCTCGACTACTCTCCCGATTATCTCTTACGTGTATCGCCCGAAGACAGGGTCGTGTGTCGTCCGAAGACAGGGTCGTATGTCGTACGTGGGTCAGCAGTGACTGGAACCGAATGGACGTCACTCCCACCGATCGTCTCCCGGGTCCCGATAGGTCTCGGGCATGACGTCGTACGACCTTACCACTGGTCTCTCCGACTTCGTCTCTACACGGTCTCGGAATCAGACAGATGGGACTTCGTGCACTGGGTCCGACTTTGGGTTGGGAGACGTCGGAACCCGGTCTGGGTCGTGTGAGTGGTTCCAGGGGACCCTTACCACCGGAGGGACTCTCGTAGCCCCTTCCTGTCCACCCAACACGAAGAACAGGTCGAGAGGACGGGAGAAGAAGATCCGACGTCGGTCCTCTTCAGTCCGAGGTCACAGGAGCACTCTGAATGGTCGACACCCTAGGACCTTTGCTAAAAAAGAAAAAGATACAGTCAAAGGAGTAGACATTTTGACTTCACTGTTGTCATGGACGGGGGTCCTGACACTCCCCCACCTCGACTTCCTCAGAACCCGATAGGAGTCTCGTCACAGACGTGTGTGTACGAGTCGTAGTCATGACTAATTAGAAATTAAGTGACTCGGACACAACTCGTAAGACGTAAACAGACCGTCGTATGTTCCCCGTCTCTTACCTTTCAGAACTGGTACAAGGGTCCCGAATTGATTTTTCTAGTATCTTTTTCGTTCCCTTAAAGTCTTTTTCAATGAAGACGAAGTAACTGATACGATTTCGGGAACTGACACACCTAGTGTTGTTTGACTCCTTTTAAAAGTTCTCTACCCTTATGGTCTGGTACAATGGACGGAGGACATACGTCTCTTTGGACATACATCCAGTTCTTCGTTGGCTTGATCTGTACCTTGTTCTCTGACCAAGGTTTGACCCTTTCCTCATACAGTGGGACAAATAAATTACATATACGTCTCGTGTAGTGTGTTTTACGGTCCGACTTACTTAGGGTTCTAAGACCTTAATTCTAACGACCCTCTTTACAGTTATTGGAGTCTATACGTCTACTGTGGTGGAAGTACCGTCTTTCACTTCTTGATTTTTCCAAGAACTACTTTCACTTTGTCCTTTCTATTTTTCGACCGAATTTTGAGTGGTAAGTCTTTTGATTCTAGTACCATAGGCCAGGGTAGTGTAGTACCGTTTATCTACCCCTTTGTTTCCTTTGTCACTCTCTGAACTAAAAGAAACCCAGGTTTTAGTGGTGTCTACCACTGACGTCGGTACCTTAATTTCCTACGAACGAGGAACCTTCTTTTCGATAGTGGTTGGATCTGTCGTATAATTTTTCGTCTCTGTAGTAAAACGGTTGTTTCCAGGTAGATCAGTTCCGATACCAAAAAGGTCACCAGTACATATTTACACTCTCAACCTGATATTTCTTTCGACTCGTGTCTTCTTAACTACACTAATTCCTTATTCATAACAGGTTCCCAGAAATAGTTAAATAGTCAACAAATTGGAACTGAGAATTCAGAAAACAGTAGACATCTAAGAAAACATGACACTACGATAATGTCTTTCCCGAAGTGATAGTTCCTCTAAGTGTCCTTCAGATTCTCTCGTCAATGTTGTCAAGGTATAGTTTTACCACCGAATACACTCGGTTCTATCACCTCATCAACTCAGCAGCTGAAGGAGATCTTGAACTCGGAGTCGTATACGAGAAACATTGTATAATCGTTCGATTCACTACGTGGGTGTTCATCTACCACCGGGTTGAGTTACATTTGTTAGAAAAGGTCTATGAGATGTCGAACTTTCAATTTTAACGTGGATCTATTCAACACTACTTTCCAAACACTTTTTATATGGGGGGTTTCCCAAAACATGTACTAGTCAGTCCTAACTGATCGAGTCAAGTCAAGTTAGCGAGTCAGCGAGTCAGCACGGGTTGAGAAACACTGGGGCACCTGATGACGTACGGTCCGAACGGACAGGTAGTGGTTGAAGACCTCGAAAGAGTTTGAGTACAGGTAGTTCAGCCACTACGGTGGGTTGGTAGAGTAGGAGACAGCAGGAGAAGAGGAGGACGGAAGTTAGAAAGGGTCGAAGTCGCAGAAGTTTCCAAACACTTTTTACCTGGGGTTTTTCCCAAAACATGTACTAGTCAGTCCTAACTGATTCGGATTTTATTTAAAGTTGACCTAATGTTGATCAATATAATTAGTAAGAAATTTACACAACAAAAGTTTGACACAAAACACAGAGGGACGACGTGATACAGTAACAGACGTATTCATTTAATGAATATAGGACAAATTAAATATTCTAACGATAGAGAACGTCATTGATTACACGTTAATCCGGAGGTCGTTTAGAGGATTCCGATTTACAAAACTCTTTTAGAATAAACAGCGTATTTTGTTAACGTCATTATACTAACATTCATACACTTCTTCCCTTTTACAGAGGACCTAACTTCAATCTCAGGTCTCTTAAAATTAATAACTACCCCAGACCAGGTTTTAAATTGTGGGTCTCACCGTATAGTTCTTAGAAACTGCCTTAACCTTACTCGAAGAGTCGTGGTACCTTGTTTTCAACTAGTACATTACAGAGGGTCTATTACCGGTAAGTACTGGTTTTTCCCTTACGGACTCTTTACCTTAGTCACTAATGTCGGGAAGTTGCACTCGGAAACTAGGAGCTCCTTCCCCTTATGGTCGGTGGACCGTCAGTAGTCTGACATCGGTGAGGTCAGTGAGGGATACCACTTGGGACTCCTTTAAGTCTTACGTCCTAATATGAGGGATTTACCGACTCCAAGTACGGTTCGTTTATTAAAAATCACTCGGGACTGTGAACGTAGATGTATGTTTTCACGATTTAAAGAATTGAACTCTAGAACAGAGGATCTAAACTTCAAATCATAAAGATTCAGATGTCCACATTTTATCTGGGAAAAGTTTTCTCCTTGTTTTTCTTCTGTTTAGAGTTGTAAACCTTGTGACCGTTTCTACCACCTATGAGGGTCCTTCTAGGTAGACTGATTCGTTTTTCTAGAAGTGAGTGAAAAGGGGCGTTCGAACACCTTACCTCAAAACAAAGTCCCTCTTTCGGTTTAGACTGAGGCACAACCTTTGACAAAGAAACTGAACGAAAATAATAACGTTAGTATGAGTCACCGAACGGACCCCTTGGGACGGGGAGACGAACTGACATTTGATTTCACGAAGACAAGTCGAGGGCCTCTCTATCAAACAGGACGGGTGGACACTTATCTTCTCCAATTGTGTGGGAAAGGCTCCCGACCCGTAAGGGAACCTCTACAAAAAGCTCTTTGACTTTTGGGAAAGTGAAATGAAGGGGTGACTTAGAGGGAGAGATAAGACGGAAAACTGAAATCAAGGAGTAACGAAGAAAGACTAGGTATTTTCTTGGACTGTAGGTCTGGGGTTATTCTACCAATAAGACTCCGTGATCGGACGGTAGAGGAGGTAGACGACTGAGGCGATAATTTCAGAAGAAACGGAGTTGTGGAGTAGAGAGTCTAAGTGACCGGACAACCCACCGTTCGTCTCGCTCGAACCTGAGTCATTGTAAAGATAACTAACTACCGAGTAAGGAAAGATAACGACTCGTCATAGAGTGACGTACACATACCTTCCTTTTTGTTGAAAAGGAGATGAGAAGGTCCAAGAACAACACAAGGTACTCACCCAACCTTTTCTTAAAGGTTTGTACTCCGTCTTACTCTACTCTTATATCAAATAATCTCACCCTCTACGACAATCTTGACGCCCGGTCGAGTTCCCTCTTGGCCGCAACTTGTCCCCAGGAATCAGGTGAAAAAAAAAAAAACTTTTACGAGGTTCAAATAAGTGTCAAAACTCCCAAACTAGACAGGGGACATTTTCAGACATGTCTAAATTCTCCTTGAGATATAAGAAGAAAAAAAAAAAAATCTCTATGTAGAAATAAATAAATAAATTTTTTTTTTTTAAAAGGTCCCATGTTCTTAGTCCTTTCCCCAGAACACACAGTAAACGACTAACCTACTTCGTTTATATGTCCCACCCCCTTCTCATTCCGTTTATAACAGAGGGACACACCCCATCCTCCCCTCTGTCCATTATGGCGAGTCTTCCTAGACTTTAGACAATTATCAATGTTATACCCCCTCCCTTCCTACTATTTCCAGACCAAAAAGGTAAGGACGGAAGGTTCTGGGAGGAACCAAAATAGACGAGAAAGTAAGAACCCAGCAATGTAAGGAGGGAGATAAAAAACCCAGCTAAGGAACCGGGGGAAACCATGGGACGAGTCCGGAAACCCTTGGGTCAGAGTTCCCTTTTCCCTACTACTGGAGAGACCGAAGAAGTCCGACATGTCCCCGTAGTACCCCGAGACCCAAGAGAAACGGACGAGAAACAGTCTCACTAAATACCTCCCTACTCTCAGGTACCTTACTATTCCGCCGAGCAAAGTCGTAACAGACCCAGAACCGGTCCCTTATAAGAACAGCATGATGGTGACCCTCTAAACAATATAAGACCTTCTTTGTCTGAAGTGTTCGTTCAATTTCTATGTACCGGGTTTCTAATGATCTTCATCTTTTCGACGACTCCTCGATCGGTCCTCTTGGTCCGGCTCTGTAACCAAGTACTGCAATCACAAAGAGATCCATACTCTTCTACGTTCTTAAACCCGAGTATTTTAGAAATGGAGTTTCGTAGACTGATGGACTTCCGGACAAGACCCAAAAAGGGTCTCGTGTCTCACGGAATAAAGACTGGAAGTGGGACTTGAGGAAAGTTCCCCACAACTTCCAGTCGTCCAACATCACCAGTACTAAATTAGAAACATCTCCGTCGACCGTTCACGGTTGAAAATCAGACGTCCCAGGGAAGTATCGGTGTATAAACTGGTACGAAACCCCGTAAAGTACTGGTAATACAGGTCATCATGACCCTTCCGAGTAAGATTCCAGATTGCTTTTAAGGTAACTGTCCAGTGAGTTACACGATCTGGAACGTTCGTCGTTTTCAGAGACCTGGTATAAACAGAATGATCAGAGAACCAGGTCCTTTTATAAGGTAGAACAACGCAGAAGGGTACAGATCTCAATGAAATAATGTTAGTAACTAGAGTATACCTTGACGTAAAGTCGTAAAATAGTGTCCGAGTCAGTGTGTAAACCATTACATTCTTTGTTGGAAGACTTTGTTCACTGTATCTTTTATTATGTCGATCACCAATAATCATTCCAGTGTTCGTTCAGTTCTTGAAAGTAATCCATATCGCCTCATATGGGGCCAGTAGACTAAATTTACTAATATCGGTCCACAATTAGAGGACCAACATGTAGTACCTCGTAGACTTCAAATAGGTTTCTAACCAATGATTCTATTCGAAATCTTTGTTGGAATCTCACAGGAAAAATTATTGAATTAATTTAGAAAAATTAATTCCTAAAAAATTATCAAATTAATTTTAAAAAATTATCAAATTAAAAATTTGATAATTTCCTTGAAAATTGTTGTTCCTTGATAAAGTCTTCACTCAGCAGTATTTGTGTCTGGAATTAATCGTTTTGATCTTAAATTATAATTCACTTTATATTAAAAAACAGTATCACTCCCGTAATTGTGACATCGGTCCCTTCCGAAATTGGGTAGATTATTTTTGCTCCAAACAGTCCCTCGGTCCTTTTCGGTTCGCCGACAGAACCTAAATGGTATCGGGACTGAGACACTAAATGTCAATAACAAGTGGGTAAAGACTAAGGGACTAAATCCTCGTCTGATAACGGTACAAAATTCCGGTAGTCCTATCGTTTTCAGATTGGCACTCCCCATTATAAACATCTTCGTGTTACTCGAAACAGATGTACATGGTATTAGTATTTATATCGCGTAAATTTAATGGTTTCATTGTTTTCTAAAATTTTTGTTTATATTTAGTGACTTTCCTTTTCTTTAAGAATTAGACGATAGTTTTCAACGTAACATTCTTTTGAAACAAGAGAATTGAATCTCTTATCTGATTTAAGGTCAGACCATGGTCGAATGGTCTATTGTTTGTTTGTTTGTTTTAAACAAATAGTTAATTGGAATCTTTTCAGAAAAGGTATTTAGAACTTCATCGTCATAAGAACGTTTCCGTAGTCTCACTTTGGTATCTTCCGTACAAATTTTGACTAATTTAACGTTAACTGTTCCATTGGACCAGTAACGACACTGAACATTGTGAAATTGTACTATTGATCTTAATATTGACTGTTGTCAAATGGTCCAGTATAGTCTGAAAGTACTTAAAATGTAGTAAAGGTCCTATAGATATAATCATTGTAAGTTGGTATGTAATATTGGACTCTTCTAAGTAGTGAAGAAGACTGTTATGAAGGGTACATTAAATTGTACAGTTTACTTGAGTCAATGAATCATAGAGAGAAACCCTACAGAGTCCCCGGGAGACTTCGTAGGGTTTCAATCGATGTTCAATTCAATAAATCCTTCCAAACAGCTATGTATAGTTTTCCCAAATATTGTCCATCCTAGTCTATTCAGTGACACTTTGTTATCAATAGGTGAATCGGTTTCAATTGTTTTCTAAAGTTTCCATTTGTCTCTTGTCTTGTAAAGTCTCCCTTTCTCTAAATTTTAGGTAATAGTTTCCGTCAAGTTGTAGAGGTCTTTTGAACATAATACGTGTTTTGTTAAAAGATCCCCAGGCGAAAGGTATTTTGGAGGAATAGGGAAAGACATGGGTAAGAAAACAAGAGGATAGGACTTTGTCGGTGGACATTCAGTCTTGATGGAAAAAAAGGGAAGTATTTTACGTTAAAGTAAGGAGTATGGAAACATAATTGTTCTGTATGTAGGATGAAAGGAATTCGTTGGTTCTTGACTGGAAATACAATCGTAAGATATCTGACCACTTGTATTTGTGGTCACTATTAAAGATCTTTTTTGTAACCGAAAGCATATCTCTTGTGGAGTCCTACCGTGGTTTGTGATAAGTAATTATCATATTTAGAGAAATCAAAGACACGTTCTCCTTCCATCACAATTCGTCACTGACAAAATCTTACAATAAATATACCTTTACTGGATCTGTAAGTTATGTAAAAGTCATGAATCAAATCGTGTTGCTATCTTTAAGTCCAATGGTTTTAGACCTCTCTGATAAAATCTGCCTGTAAAGATTCATATTAATAAAAATTATCAAATAGATTTTCGAGTATAGTGTAAATATAAAAAATCCTCAAAAATAATAATAATAAAAAAAGATATCCGTGAAAGGAACAACTGTTTGAACATTGTCTATATTGTTATATCGTTATAAATCGAATATTATTTGGATCCGTGATACTTTTGAAATACGAATTACAATTACTGAGAATCTATACAGATATAATCTAATCGTTTGTAATTATGATCTATAAATTATAACTGACAAAGGGTCAAGTGCACTTAGACTTTGAGTAAATCCAATTAAAAAAGAACTTAAATCTTTACAAACTAAACATTCACGAATGAAAAGAAATCCGGTTAATTCATTATTGAGTAAATGTTTAAGTCGTTATAATAATTTTTTTGTCTTCTGTGTGTGACTCTGTATATATTTAGGTCTTTCTGTCTGTCACGAGAGGATCAAAAAGTGGAATCTAAGTTTTATAGAGAAACTGGGCGTGGGGGGGGGGGGGTAAATAAAAAACCGAACTTCAAGAGTAAACGGGTTCCGACTCCAGAGTCCGTTTCACCCCTAACATAAAGTTCGGGTACCTTTCCCAATTGAAGTTCGAAACGGGATCCGTCCGGAAAATTGTTCGATCTACAAAAGTCAACGTATACGATTTTCTTGGTCAAACGTAAAAGGTTCCCTTTTTTTTTAAAGGAAAACTGGTTAAAACAAACTTCAGATTTCTTATAGTACCGATAGGACGTAGTTTTTCAGTAGAGAGGAAAGACATCACTATCAAAATACGGTTTTAATATCTGGTTTATCACGAGTTTAACTAAGGCTATAGTCCCCGTCTAGTCGACTATTTTTCGAACCTAACAGGGAGACCACCCTTCACTCTGGAAAAAGGGTAGTCTTCTTAGACTTCCCGATTCCCTTAAACGTCCTCATCCCGTTCGAACCTGGTAGGATGTACATGGTAGTATAATGATTACGAATAAATGAAATGGTTTCATTGTTTTTTAAAATTTTTACTTATATGTAGTGACTCTCTGTTTCTTTAATTATTAGACAATAACTTTCGACGTAAGATTCTTTTGAAACAAAAGAAGTGAATCTCTTATCTGATTTAAGGTCAGACCATGGTTAATTAGTCTATTGTTTCTTTGTTTTAAACGAATAGTCAAACAACCCCCGGGTACACTCTTTCGTCCTCTCTGTGGTAGAACTTCGGACAGTAGGTAGAATTTCTGTCCTACACTTGACCCGGACTTGGGCCGGGTTCTCACTCCTTTGACAACGATTATTTTTAGTCCAGAGGATCTCTGAAGGGAGGGAGGTTTACCGTTTGTCTCTTACATCAACTCCAGTCCGACGGGGACAATCTAATTGATACCTCTGTATGGGGGAACTACATATTAGTACCAAGGGGGAGAAATTGGAATTAACAAACAGGAGGATCGTGGATGAACAACATTTTGAGTTAGTATGTGTTATTTCTCCTACGATTGTACATTGGTCAGTGTATCATCCCCCGTATTTTGGCCCGGAGAACAACGTCCTTCCTCCTGGGGAAGGTCCCGGGCTTTCACCCGAGAACAGATTGTGAGCCTTCACTTAACAGACTCCTCTGTGTATACGACTGTTTCGTTCTCTAAAATAACCCTTTCCCGTGGGTCCACCTCTCGTCATCCCATTCCCTTGGGTCCTCTTGACGAGACGGTGTATCGAACGTCACAGTCCAAAATACCACTACCCTAATCAAAGACCCACCAGAAACCGGTTAGTAAGATTAAGTCTCAGAAAGGACCACCGCGTGCGTAGCGAGTCGGTTCTACCTACGATCGATCTCCCTAAGGCCCTTCACCTGCCTGTGCACCACAGAGGAAATCTGGAAAGGGCTTGAGAAGACCAACCACCACCGAATAATTTGTTGAGTACGTTTATCAATGATACCACGGACCGGTCCCACCCACCAAAGTTAGTCACACGAAGGGGATTGTGAGAGTCTTTGTAGTCCCAGGAAAAACCCTTGTCTAAGGGGAACCTGGGCGACCGTATTATTTGACATGAGGTGACAGAACAGACAGGAGACTCCACACAAAACACTGAGGCCTAAGGTGTTGTCCAATTGGAATTTTTCAGAAAAGGTATTTAGAACTTCATCGTCATAAGAACGTTTCCGTGGTCTCACTTTGGTATCTTCCGTACAAATTTTAGACTAATTTAACGTTAACTGTTCCATTGGGTCAGTAACGACACTGAACATTATGAAATTGTACTATTGATCTTAATATTGACTGTCGTAAAATGGTCCAGTATAGTCTAAAAGTACTTAAAGTGGATTAAAGATCCTATAGATATAAGCATTGTAGTTAGTATGTTATATTGAACTCTTCTAAGTAGTGGGGAAGGTTGTTGTGAAGGGGACATTAAAGTGTACAGTTTACTTGAGTCCAACGAATTATAGAGAGAAACCCTACAGGGTCCCCGGGTCACTTCGTAGGTTTCAATCGATCTTCAGTTGATAAAGCCTTCCAAACAACTATTTATAGTTTTCCCAAATATTATCAGTCCATCCTAGTCTATTCAGTGACACTTTGTTATGAATGGTGAATCGGTTTCAATTGTTTTCTAAAGTTTCCATTTGTATCCTGTCTAGAATTCAAAGAAATGAATTCTCCATTTCTTTGAATTTTAGGTAATAGTTTCCGTCAAGTTGTAGAGGTCTTTTGAACATAATCCGGGTTTTGAGAAAAGACCCCCAGGTGAAAGGTATTTTGGAGAAATAGGGAAAGACTTGGGTAAGGAAACGAAGAGGGTGGGACTTTGACGGTGGACATTCAGTCTTGATGAAGAAAAAGGGAAGTATTTTGCGTTAAAGTAAGGAGTATGGAAGACATTATTGTTCTGTATGTAGGATGAAAGGAATTCATTGGTTCTTGACTGGAAATATAATCGTAAGATATCTAACTACTTGTATACATGGTCACTTATATAGGATTTTTTAAAAAAACGAAAGACTATCTCTTGTAGAGTCCTACTGTGGTCTGTGATAAGTACTTATCAGCTTTTAGAAATCAAAGACACATTCTCCTTCCGGGACAGTTTATCACTTATAAAGTCTTGGAATAAAGTAAACCTTTACTGGATCGATAAGTTATGTGACAAATCGTGTTACTATCTTTTAGTCCATTGGTTTTAGACCTCTCTGATAACATTCAAGTCAAGTCAAGTCAACGAGTCAGTACAGACTGAGAGAAACGTTGGGGTACCTGACGTCGGACAGTCCGAAGGGACAGGTAGTGGTTGAGGGCCTCGAACGAGTTTGAGTACAGACAACTCAGTCACTACGGTAGGTTGGTAGAGTAAGAGACAGTAGGGGAAGAGGAGGGTGGAAGTTAACTCTGATAATATCTGTCCGTAAAGATTTCATATTAATAAAAATTATCAAATAGATTTTCGAGTATAGTATAAATGTAAAAAATCCTCGAAAAAAAAATTCCATGAAAGGAACAATTTGAACATTGTCTATATTGTTATATCGTTATAAATTGAATATTATTTGGATCCGTGTTACTTTTGAAATACGAATTACAATTACTGAGAATCTGTACAGATATAATCTCATCGTTTGTTTGTAATTGTGATCTATAAATTATAACTGATAAAGGGTCAAGTGTACTTAGACTTTAAGTAAATCCAGTTAAAAAAACACATAAATCTTGACAAACTAAACATTCACGAAGGAAAAGAAATCCGGTTAATTTATTCTTGAGTGAATGTTGAAGTCGTTTTAATAGTTTTTTGTCTTCTGTGTGTGACTCTGTATGTATTAAGGTCTGTCTAGCTGTCTGTCTCTAAAGGATCAAAAGACGGACTCTAAATTTTATAGAGAAACTGGGGGGGGGGGTGGAAAAAAAAAGAGACGATCTTCAAGAGTAAACGAGTTCCGACACCAGAGTCCGTATACCCCGTCACATAAAGTTCTGGTTCATTTCCCAATTGAAGTTCGAAACGGGATCCGTAAGAAGAAATTGTTCGATCAACAAAAGTTGACGTATACGTTTTTCTTGCTCGAAACGTCAAAGTTTTTTTTTTAAGTAAAATTGGTTAAAAGAGACCTCAGATGTCTTATAGAACCGGTAGGACTCAGTTTTTCAGTAGAAAGGAAAGACTTCATGATCAAAATAAGCCTTTGATATCTGGTTTATCACGAGTTTAACTGAACCTATAGTCCCCGTCTAGTAGACTATTTTTAGAACCTAACAGGGGGAACACCCTTCACTCTGGAAAAAGGGTAGTTTTTTTAGACTTCCCAATTCCCTTAAACGTCTTCATCCCCTTCGAAAAAGGTAGGATGTACATCCTATTAGAATTTATTACGAATAAATAAATGGTTTTAATGTTTTCTAAAATTTTTGTTTATATTTAGTGACTTTCCGTTTCTTTAAGTTTTAGACCATAACTTTTCGACGTAAGATTCTTTTGAAACAAGAAAATTGGATCTCTCATCTGACTTAAGGTCAGAACATCGTCGAATGGTCTATTGTTTCTTTGTTTTTAAATAGTCAATTGAAATCTTTTCAGAAAAAATATTTAGGACTTCATCGTCATAAGAACGTTTCCGTAGTCTCACTTTGGTATCTTCCGTACAAATTTTAGACTAATTTAACGTTAACTGTTCCATTGGACCAGTAACGACACTGAACATTGTGAAATTGTACTATTGATCTTAATATTGACTGTCGTAAAATGGTCCTGTATAGTCTCAAAGTACTTAAAGTGGATTAAAGATCCTACAGACATAATGATTGTAGTTGGTATGTTATATTGGATTCTTCTAAATAGTGAGGAAGATTGTTATGAAGGGTACATTAAATTGTACAGTTTACTTGGGTCCAACGAATTATAGAGAAAAACCCTACAGAGTCCCCGGGAAACTTCAGTTCAATAAATCCTTCAAAATAACTATTTATAGTTTTCCCAAATATTTTCAGTCCATCCTAGTCTATTCAGTGAAACTTCGTTATCAATAGGTGAATCGGCTTCAATTGTTTTCTAAAGTTTCCATTTGTGTCTTATCTAGTGAATTCTCCATTTCTTTGAATTTTAAGTAATAGTTTCCCCCAAGTTATAGAGTTCGTTTGCATATAATACGTGTTTTGGGAAAAGAGACACGGGTGAAAGGTATTTTGGAGAAATAGGGAAAGACATGGGTAAGGAAACAAAAGGGTAGGATTTTGTCGGTGTCAAGACATTCAGTCTTGACGAAGAAAAAGGGTATTTTACGTCAAAGTAAGGAGTATGGAAGACATTATTGTTTTGTGTAGGATGAAAGGAATTCGTTGGTTCTTGACTAAAAATATAAACGTAAGATATCTAACCATATATATGTATAACCATGTATATGTATACATGATCACTATTAAAGATTTTTTTTTAAACGAAAGAATAAGACCTTTTAGGGTACCTACCTCCTCGGACCACCCGACGTCAGGTACCCCAGTGCTTCTCAGCCTGTATTGACTGGTTGAAGTGAAAGTGAAAAGTGAAAGTACGCAACCTCTTCCTTTACCGTTGAGTGAGGTCACAAGAACGGACCTCTTAGGGTCCCTCCCGTCTCGGAACCCCCACTGAATCGTCGTCGTCGTCATCGTCGTCTCTTGTAGAGTCCTACCGTGGTTTGTGATAAGTAATTATCATATTTTAGAGAAATCAAAGACACATTCTCCTTCCATCACAATTCATCACTTGCAAAGTCTTAGAACAAAATAACCCTTTATTGGATCGATAAGTTATTTGAAAGTAGTGAATCAAATCGTGTTACTATCTTTATGTCCAATAGTTTTAGACCTCTCTGTTGAAATCTGTCTGTAAAGACTTCATATTAATAAAAATTATCAAATAGATTTTCAAGTATAACGTAAATATAAAAAATCCTTAACCAAAAAAAACTCCACGAAAGGAACAACTGTTTAACATTGTCTACATTGTTACATCGTTATAAATTGAATATTACTTGGATCCGTGTTACTTTTATACGAATTACAATTACTGACAATGTACACATATAATCTAATCATTTGTTTGTAATTATGATCTATAAATTATAACTGATAAAGGGTCAAGTACACTTAGACTTTAAGTAAATCCAATAAAAGAAGAAAATAAATCTTTACAAACTAAACATTCGTGAATGAAAAGAAATGCCAGAAGGGAACACCGAGTCGACCATTTGTTAGGTAGACGTTACGTCCTCTGGACCCAAGATAGGGACCCGACCCTTCTAGGGGACCTCTTCCCGTTCCGATGGGTCAGGTCATAAGACCGGACCTCTTAAGGTACCTGACATATCAGGTACCCCAGCGTTTCTCAGCCTGTGCTGACTGACTGAAAGTGAAGTGAAGTAAAAAGAAACACGGTTAATTTATTCTAGAGTACATGTTGAAGTCGTTATAATAGTTTTTTGTCTTCTGTGTGTGACTCTTTTAGGTCTGTCTGTCTGTCCGTCTCTAGATCAAAGACGGACTCTAAATTTTTATAGAGAAACTGAGGGGGCCGAGGGGGCGGAAAAAAAAAAAAAAAACCGAATGTCAAGAGTAAACGAACTCTGACTCCAGAGTCCGTTTCACCCGTCATAAAAAGTTCCGGTACCTTTCCCAATTGAAGTTCGAAAGGGGATCCGTCCGGAAAAATTAACGTATACGTATTTTTTTGGTCGAAATGTCACAGGTTTTTTTTTTTTTTTATAAAATTGGTTAAAAGAGACCAAGATATCTTATAGTACCGGTAGGATGCCTGTTCAGTAGAGAGGAAAGACATCGGTCAAAATACGGATTTAATATCTGGTTTGACCTCTTCCTTTACCGTTGGGTGAGAACGGTAACAGTCACAAGAACAGACCTCTTAGGGTCCCTGCCCCCTCGGACCACCCGACGCCAGATACCGCAGCATCTCTCAACCTGTACTGACTTCGCTGAATCGTCGTCGTCGTCGTCGTCGTCGTATCTGGTTTAACACAAGTTTAACTGAGACTATAGTCCCCGTCTAGTCGACTATTTTTCGAACCTAACAGAACCACACCACCTAAACGATCAGTGACCGACACAGAGTGGACCGTTACTCCGCGGGGTAGGGGGTGGGCCGCGGAGAGGCCATTCACCCGCATACCCGCCTCACGTGCACTGGACCTGTAACCGACGTCAAGTGGACCCACTTGGTCGCCGGGAGTGAGTGGTTTCACCCGCATCCTCGTCTTACGTGGACGGGGCGCGCAACCGACGGAAAGTTGACCTCCGTGGTCACTCGGGGTGCCGGAGGGGTCTTGACCCGCATCCCCGCCTCGCGTGTACCGGACACAGTTCCCGCCTCGAGTGGACCCACGGGAACTCGCGGAGGAGGCTCGAGGATCCGTCGCCCAGGGTCCTCTCGAGAGTCACCACAGTCAACGCCGACCCTTGCGGGTAAAGCACCCGAGGACCTAGGGGGACCTAACCGTAGGTCACTCGCTTCGCCTCCCCACTCCCGGTGTCCATTGACCCCGAGTCACCGCGCCCCACCTCGTCCTTTGGTACATAATTACGGGAGAGACAACCGGGTCAGAGCCTCGGGGGATTGGACCGCCAGCGTCTTTCCGAAGCGGAAACCCCATTTCCGAAACTCTTGTCAAGGTTCGGAAATGGGGAAGCGTATTTCGAGTCAGGGCGCGTCAAAAGGGTTGGTCGGATCACGAGGGTCCCTCCAGGGGTCCTTCAGGTCCCCTAAATAGGACGGACCAATAAAGTGGACGACCCTGGGACGTTGGAGACGAGATCGGCCGACCGAGTCGGAACGGAGTCCGTGAAAACGTCGGGTCCCTTGGGAACTGGTGGACGACCCTACCCTGTCTCTTCCCAAAGGCTTAACGTGGGATCTTTGAATCAGCCCACGTACCTAAATTTTTGGACCACCGGAGGGTCCGTCTTGTCTTCCCGTGGAACGACGGGAAAGTACCACCTTAGGCACCGACAGGACGGCTCTCTCCGGAAAGGTACCCCTGGGACGCGTTACTCAAACCACAGAACCTTGACTTATTAATCTTGCACATTTTAAAAATTTAATACACCACGAAATTAATTTTTTAGTTTTTTGGGATCTGGGAGATTCAAAAAACGTTTAACTCCAGATTTTTAAATTCCGGATAAAAGGAAGGTGACACCATAAGATACTTCTTTACACGTAAAAAAAAAAAAAAATCTTTTCTCAGTCTTTTCACTGTCTCTTCCGTTACCGTGGGGTGAGGTCATGAAAACGGACCTTTTAGGGTCCCTGCTTCCTCGGACCACCCGATGGCAGATACCCCAGCGTGTCTCAGCCTGTGCTGACTTCGCTGAATCGTCGTCTTTTCACTTCCTTTGTCTTTTGGGTCTCTACTGGGACATCAAACCGTTTCCGGAATCCTCCAGTGAACATTTACGACGACCGACAACCCTCCATCAGAGAAGGACGCCGACTACCCGTGTCTCGAGACGTCCGAACAGGAAACGTACCTACAAGAACAAACACCTTTAGGTCGAGCGTCGGTAGAGGACTACAAATTCTTAAAGGATCTGATCTGGGGATCCGTTTGGGGTGTCCCGGTCCCCAAGGAAGGAAGTAACATAAACAGACAAACTGACTTTTGGCCGTTACTGTATAAAAATAAATTTAGACCAGATAGTAGGTCCGGAGGAGGAGTTATCCGAACCCAAGGTCCTTACTTAATATCAGTCAATAGGTACAAAAATGTCTACTCCTTTGTCTGGATTTCTCCCATCTCCTGACAGGTTCCCTCTTACCCTATAGGAAGGTCCTTAGGACCGAGGACCCAAAAATTACTCGAAGGATATGTCGTACCAGTAATTAACCGTTCACAACTACAACTCCTATTTGATAACCACCTTTACATTTTCCGAAAAAATTTCTTACACGGATGGTCGACACGTAAAATACCTCATAAAAGTAACACAAGGGGTTGGGACCCTTTCACGACCCGTGTCCCGTCTATGAAGTATTAAAAATAACTTATTCGAGTTAAAGTGTATTAAAATAGGTATCACAGTCGTTGTGATACTCTATATAATCTTGTCACCAGAAGTGTCAACCATGAAGTGTCTAATCATTTCTTTCTTATGACAAAAATAATCCTTCCGACATTGTCTTAACGATTCAAAATTCAAATAGGGAGTTCCTATAAATTTTTTTTTTACTTTGTTTAGAGAGGATAGTAGTGGTTCCGATAACCCTCCAGACAACTTCTGGGGTACGTTCCCTCTAAGATAAAGAACCCTGTCGGGACGCAGTCGTAGAGGGATTTGGTCCTTGGACCCTGTCGACTAATGTGAACTTCAAGGAAGGGACTGGAGCCCCCGAAAACACTTTCGGTTAAAAAACTGCCCGTCACCACCCCCTTCCAAAGCCCTACTAAGTCCACGTCAGGCAAAGAACACATGAGACAGAGACAAAGATACCAGAAGGGACCACCGAGTCAGACATCTCAGACGGACGTCACACCCTCTGGACCGAAGTTAGCGACCCAGCCCTTCTAGAGGACCTCTTCCTTGTTGGGTGACGTCATATGAACGGACTTCTTAAGTTACATGACTCCTCGGACCACCCGATGTCAGGTGTCTCAGTGTTTCTCAACCTGTACTGACTCACTGTTTGTGAATAAAGATAATAATAATGTAGTCGAGGTGGAGTCTATTAGTCCGTAATCTCGGATCTAAAACTCCCGGGGACGAAATCAAAGGAGAAAGTAGAAGACATGTCAAGGTCGGACGAAAGAGAAGGAGAAGGTGGATGTCTTGATGGACGACCCGAAGAGACTTCCACTGACACTCAGAGGAAGGGAGCGAAGGAAAGGAGACTCAGGGAAGAGAATCGACCCAAAGGGACTAGAGGTGAATCCGTGAAAACGGGGTACACCACGATCACCATTTCTTGGATGGACGGTTACGTCCCCAAGCTAGGGACCCAACCCTTCTAGGGGACCTCTACCCGTGTCGTTGGGTGAGGTCATAAGAACGGACCTTTTAAGGGTACCTGTCTCCTCGGACCTCCCAATACTAGGTATCCCAACGTTTATCAATCTGTACTGACTTCGCTGAATCGTGTCGTATGGTCTCCTGGAAACTGACGTCTGAGCACTAACAAAACCGAAAAACCTCAGGGAAAAGTAAGGTGCACATACAATCCCAGTCGGACACCATAAAGAAGGATTTCCGGAAAACATTAAGTATAACTTAGAAGTAAAGTTTAACTTCTACGTAATGTATCATAACGGTAGAATTCAGAAAGGTAGCGATACCTTATAGATATGTACATAAATCCTATAAAAAGTCGTTAGCACTATTAAAGGTCACACAGTCGGAACAGTAGGAGTAATGGAGTTTCCGTTTCATGAAATAATTACAACTGTAATAACTTTCCGTTAACAAAAAATTTAAGGAAAAGTCTAATAATAAACGATCAGATATGTTTATTTTGACATTAGCAAATAAAAAATAGTTAAACCTGTCGAACTATCAACAGAAATGAAAGAGTATATAAATGATACAGAGTGGGGATCAGAGTCAGTAAAGAAGTTTCTTGAAAAAAAATTGTAATTTAATAAAAACCGATACGACCTAGAACAACGACGTACGTCCCAAACAGATCAACATCACTCGTCTCCGAGTGAGAGATCAACGGCACGGTACCGAAGAGTAACCTTACGAAAGAGGACAACGTCTTGAACCTGAGACCTCGTACGTCCGAAGTTATCAACATACTTCCGAATCAACGGGGACCCATACACCTTAGAAGATCCTGGTCCCCGACTTGTGCACAAGGGACTTAACCATCCGTCTAAGAAATGGTGGCTAGTGGTCCCTTCGAAGGACAAGGGAAAATAATCTCTTACTATAATTTTTGTATGTACATCCTCGATTTATACGAGTCGACTGTTATGTACCTTTATATATGTATATAAGGTCGAATGGAAACTTGTATAAGTCGATTTCCATTAAACACTACTACAGAGGTTGGACTAGGTGGTACTGTACCTATAATATTGGAAAGGAACAAACGACATCACAAAAACCTGTTAAACTCATGTCTAAGAAACAGTCTATACGCAAATTTTTTAAATAAAAACCGACACAACCCAGAAACACACACCCGAAAAGAGATCAAGACCTCTAGTACCCGTATTGATCACCATACTCCCGAAGAGTGACTTCATCGAAGAGAACAACACCCCGTGTCCGAGATCCCGAGTATCCGAAGTCATTAACGTCATACACCCGAGTCGTAACACCGAATGTCCCAGATCTCGTGTCCAAGTCATCAACACCGTGTACCCGAATCAACGAAACATCGGACACCCTAGAAGGGTATGGTCCCTAGTTTGGACGTAGAGGACGTGACCGTCCACCTAAGAAATGGTGACTCGGTGGTCCCTTCAGGAGTCCGTATAAAATTTAAGATCAAATCTAAGATCAAAAGGTGTGCACATAGACCACTCTTTCCGGTCCTAGTTCTCCGGACCCTCGACCCTCAGAAGTCGGTATCAAGACCGACACGGTAGTTTTCGATACCCCTGAAACCGCTCGTGGAGTTGAAAGGACCCTGACAAAGGAGGGGAGTTTTTACGGGACGACAACCTGACATCGGGTGGTTCGAGGAGACAGGGATCCTAAAGACTCCGTTCTTATAACCTCCCCGACGGTAAAGGAGGAGATGTTCCATCGTAAAACTTCTATAAAAGAGGACCTAACACCAAAACTACTTCCTTCCCCCTAGGAAAGGTCCCGAACTCTCACCCAAGAACAGACTGTGAACCTTTGCTTAACAGACTCTCCTCACGACGGGTTCGTTCTCTGAAATAACCCTTCTCAACGACCCTGTCTCCCGTCCTCCAACTCCCTTTGGTTCTCTTGACGGGACGGTGTATCGAGTGTCAGAGTCCAAAATACCAGTAACCCAATCAAAGACCAAACAGAGAACGGTCAGTAAGACTTAACCCTAGGAAGGACCCCGTATACGTAGTGAGTCAACTCTACCTAAGGTCGTTCCTCTTAGGACCCTTCAACCATCCTGGATACCTGACCTCAGAGGGTAGAGGAAAACTGAAGAAGTCTTAAGAAGACCAACCACCATCGAACAATCAAGGAACAAGGAATGGTCCTGGAGGAAAACATTCTTCTGACGACGTCCACATAAGAGACCACGGACCGTTCCCGTCCACCAGTCACCAAGGAAATTGTCAAACAGAAAACCAAAAGAACTTATTCCAGGAAGTGTCTCACTTACATATTTTAAAATTTTCAGTTACAAAACTTATTAAATATAATTATTAAACTATTCAACCGAAAAAACAACACACAATTTTGAGTGGTGGTCTGGTTTCCAGTACATCTCTAAAACAACAAAAGATTTAAAAATTTATCAAAATTTTTAACTTAATACCACGACCAACGTTTTAAACACAAATACAAGTAAAGTAAGGTACACAAAAAAAAATTCAATAAATAAAAATCAACTAACTACTAACGAAATGTTATAACCAAACTAAACAGTATGTAGTTGTACTTAATTGGTATGTACATATATACAGGGGAGGGAGAACTTAGAGGGAGGGTGGACGGTGGGTAAGGGTGGAGAGATCCAATAATGTCTCAGGGTCAAACTCAAGGGACTCGGTATATCGTTTAAGGGTAACCGACAGATAAATGTTTACAACCAAGTATACGTAGGTACGACGAGAGAGGTAAGTAGAGTGAGACAAGTAGAACAGGGGGTGGGAACAGGCATTCAGACAAGAGATACAGACGAAGAGGTAACGACGATACACTTGACTATGTAGTTATGGTAGGAAGATCTAAGGTATATATACGAAATTATATACTATAAACCAAAAGAGAAAGACTAAATGAAGTGACAAACTATCCGAGATCCAAGTAGGTGAAGTAATCTTGACTGAGTTTACACAAAAAAAACTTCACAGTAAAAAATAAAAAAATTATATTTAAATAAATAAAATTAACCTCCAATTAATGAAATGTTATAACATAACCAAAACGGTATGTAGTTGTACTTAGTTTACACAAAATACCGACGTAAGGTATATCAGAAATTAACAAGGAATCGGTACAAAACTCTTCCCAGTACCGCTATAAACTGAGGTAAAGTCAAACCCGAAGGTCAGAATCACATATGTCGTCTCGACGTAAGACCTACTCTGGAGACCCCAAACACTCGTGCCACGACGGGCCAGAAGAGACCACCGGGTGTCCCCCGTGGTTTGGGTGGAGACTGGGTGCCCCGTGGGGGTGCAAAACGGAAGTCTGATCCGTTGTCGACCGTCCTCGAAACAGAGGAGTCCTGACAGTCCCACATCCGAACACCTATTACCCTGACGTAGGTCCGACTCCCCTTGCCCCAACGGAGTCTTGGGTGGTCGTTCCTCCGCGACGTTCTCCCTTTTTACTCCTACTTCATCTGCAAAGGACACAGGTCGACTCACTACTGGCCTCCAGGTAGAGTCTCCTGAGACCTCCCTTTCTCGAGGTACACGTTTTTCCACCCAAAAATCAATCTAAAGATAATCTACTAGATCTTCTACTAGTGACTACAAGAAATCACAACCACCGGTCAAAAGGACAGTGACAAAGAACTCTCCTGACAGGAAAGGAGAAACGCATAAGAACCGAACTAAAAGTACTGGACTGGTGTATGTACACGCAAATAAGGACCCGAGATAAGAAAGGAGATCAGGTACACACACACAAACACGTCCAAGGAATGACAACACCAATGAGGTCGAGACACTACATCAAACTTCAGGTTCTCCTTCTACGGAGGTCCACACAAGAAAGAGTCAGAAAAACCGAGAAATTCCAGGAAAAGTTATAATCGTCTGATCATAATCCTTATAAATATAAAGATACTTTTTACAGTAACTTATAATAAAACACTAATGTCAGTTACATAAAAAACTACCGAAACCAACCTTACCTGTAAAATTAATGAGTAACAAGGTCACGTACTCCTACCTTATAAAAAGACAAGTAAACACAAAAGAAACCAAAGAAATAGTCGCGAAAAATCAAAAGACTGATGACCAAAAGATACAGGAACCAATTCAAACAACGATCTACAAATTAAGAAAAACTACGTCAATATCTATCCTAAAAGAATAAAAGACAAAAACTAACAACAATCACATGTCGTTGCGTTGACTATAAACATATGACTAGTCCTAACATTTAACATCATAAAATATACTAACATTTAACTAGGATTTAATAAGTTGAAATGACTTACATCAGATTGTTGAAAAACACTTTAATACACCTTTTAAAATAAACATTTTAAACAAAGAAGACGTTATCCAGTAGGTCGCCTGGGTTGTACACCAATGATTATCTGAAGGGTGTCACGAAGCAATAAGGTACACTTGAGGATGTTCCCGTCACTCGTAGTGTTGAAGGGAACTTGAACTAGACCCATTCAGAACCGGAGATATTCTTTCAAAGTACGAACGAACAGACTAGACTAAAAGAAAACACCATAACTGTAACAACAAAACTTTTTTATTAAATGAAAGGTCATGAAATTTTACATGTCTTTTAAGGCTCATTACCATTTTTCATGATTAAACGGTGTAGTAGATTTTACGAGATACACAAAATAGGTTTTACCCACGTAAGAGGACGTCTTGGTCGTGTATTGGAGGTTTTAGTCCTTTAGTATACCAAAGTGTAATATTACATTAGGTGTCGGGGTGAAGGTGAAAGTCGTTAAAAGGTTAACATACTTATATAGAAAAAAAGGGGTAGGGACGGAAAAAAAAGAAAAAAAAATCTCACAATGACTCTAGAAATCAATAAACCTGTTTAAACTACCTAAATTTCGTCTGTACCACTTACGCCCTAGACCCACCGGAAAAGATATACCTAAAAAAAGTAATTTCTACCAAAATAAGTACAACATTGTACATAGTTATGATGTAGGAAAAAAAAGGGTATCATTAATTTTTATTTATTGTATGGTAAATGGTAAATGTATAAACATTCATATGTCATAACATCATACTTGATGGAAATGAACAAAACGTTTGGTCAAATTATTACAGATGGAACACACACGAAACCTCTTTGAGTCCTTTGACTCAGTCACTGACTTTACCGGGTTCTATAGTGGAATCTATGGTAGAAGTAAATTTTTGTTTTGTCCCTGAAGGACCACCAGGTCACCGATTCTGAAACGTGAGGGTTTCTTCCTCCGAGTCCAAGTTAGGGACTGATCCCTTGATGTAGGTGGTACGGTGTTGATTCTCAAACGTACGACATCGATTTATAGGCCGAACGAAGTTCCTTCCAGTTGGACCGCGTCGGTTTATTTTTTTTGTTTATTTATAATTTTTTTTATATTTGTTTCCTTTCCCTCCCATACCAACACGTCTAAATGTAGAATCGAAAGGGACAACTATTTTTTTCCTAAAGTGTTCTGATAGTAGGTAGACAGAACCATACATCTCTCTTAAGGAAACTTTACTCTAAAGAGAACAGTTACACTAAGTGCTTTCTCGGTAGAACTGAACCCAAAGTCTCTACTAGTACACAGGAGAACCTTTTTTTTTCCAATTAATCCAGGTTTATAAGAGCACGTCTCTCTCCATATAAAACCCCATCGTAAACGAGGGAAAGTGAAACCTACATAGGTTAAACGAATGTGTCAGTAGATGGCTTCTGTAGTAAACTTTCAAAAATCGATAATGTTCATCTCGACGACACATATTAACACACTATCAAAACAAATCTGGGAAAAAGTTTCGACAAAAGATTTGTGATCTACACATCACAAGTCAAGAGTCCACTCGGAACAAATCGACACCTTTTTAGGTCGATTCACCGAGGCACCGTACACCCTAGAAGGACCCATTCCCTAACTTGGACTCAGATAACGTAACAGTCTAAGAAATGGTGACTCGGTGGTCCCCGAAAAAAAAAAAAAAAAAGATCAAGTGACTATACGAATAAATGATAGACATACAAAAGAAACCGGTCCACGAGTCTAAATATGTAAAAATTACTCCATCCAACAAGGTCTAAAAAAACCATATCAACCTCATGTTAGGAAATAGTCTATACATAAAACATTTATATAAAAAGACACCGAACACAAATCCAAAACACTTATTCCAAAAAGTGTCTCAAATTTAAAGATTAAAAAATTTCAAGTACAATATTTAAAATATAAGAAAAAACCTATCTGAAATCAAAAAAAAAAAAAAAAAACCAATTTTAAGTATTCGTTTTGACTCCACGACATCTATTTCAAAATTCGTTTCGGCTCCATTACATCTATGCCAAAACGTAAAACACATAACTCTTCAAACTCACTTCAACCACATTCAACATTTTAATACAGATGTAAGTAAACTAACGTATGCCAAAGGTTAATAAACATATTAACCAAAACCTCTGCAGTACCCTGCAGTCAAAGGGGTTCCCTTTGACCCAGGTACTTTGTAGTCGAGAGGAACTGGGGACCCTTAGTGAAAGACGAAAAAGACCGAAAATCAAATTGAACAAACCTATAGAGTATGATCACCTTAGTGTCTTGTAAACAGGAAAAACCAGACCAAACAAAGAGAATTGTATTACTGGTTTTCCAAGTAGGTGTAACATCGTAACAGTCTTCGTGACTGAAAACCTTCCTTTCAATACTGGTTGGATCTATCGTATAACTTTTCGTCTCTGTAATGAAACGGTTGTTTCCAAGCAGATCAGTTCCGATACCAAAAAGGTCACCAGTACATACCTACACTCTCAACCTGACACTTCTGTCGACTCGCGGTTTCTTAACTACGAAAACTTGGCACCACAACCTCTTCTGAGAACTCTCAGGGAACCTGACGTTCCTCTAGGTTGGTCAGGTAAGATTTCCTCTAGTCAGGACCCACAAGAAACCTTCCTTACTACGATTTCGACTTTGAGGTCATAAAACCGGTGGAGTACACTTCCCAACTGAGTAACCTTTTCTGAGACTACGACCCTCCCTAACCCCCGTCCTCCTCTTCCCCTGTTGTATCCTACTCTTCCGACCTACCGTAGTGGCTGAGCTACCTACACTCAAACTCACTTAAGGTCCTCAACCACTACCTGTCCCTCCGGACGACGACGACGATTCAGTGAAGTCAGCATAGGCTGAGACACACTGGGGTATCTGCCGTCGGGTGGTCCGAGGGGACAGGGACCCTAAGAGGCCCGTTCTTGTGACCTCCGGACCACACTACGTTAAGTACCCAGCGTTTCTCAGCCTGTGCTGACTCGCTGACTTGACTTGACTTGACTTGACTTTCCGGATTAGTATAAGGTAACACACATATGGTGTCAAACAAATACTTTAACATACAAGTACCTGTGAGCCTAACGAAGACAAACAACCGATCACACTTATTACGTCAACACTTATACTCACATCTTTATACGTAAAAAAAGTCGGGGAAAGGGGTTTCGAAAACCCATATATTGTACTTAATCTTAACTTTATAGTATATAAGTCACACAATCAAAACCTCATTAAAGACATTACAGAACGTGTCACCGTCGTGGTAAAGTCAAATAAAAAACATACCATCTTATGACAAGTTCGAAAACTTATATGGGACAAAACGTATAAGTAAGTGGGTGGCTACCTGTGAACTTACCCAAGACGGAAACCCGATAACACTATTACAAGGATACTTATCAACACATAGTGGAAAACAAACTTAATAATTGTTTATGTATGATGATATATACTTTCTTTGGTGTTCCTGGGTGACATATCATATCCTTTGACATAACTTATAGAATACTATTACATATTATCTTGTCTTAGAGTTTTCCTTATATACTTTTTTGTATTATCGTTACCATTAATAACACGGTTGTGATTCTCAATAGTATCGTGATGAGTTATACATATGTACTCTGATTTTACAAGTGTAGTCATTCATATAAAGTGACTAGTTAGTATATTTTTATTGATCTCTTACGTTTGTCTCTTATTTATTTGAAGGACTGTAATGCGTAGTAGTAAATACGTGACAATTTTGGACATTGTAAGTAACATATTCACGACCTGATTCTTAAATGTAATCACATTTGGTTCTCTAACGTTTCCATATTCCTTCATATTAAATAAATTAAGGAATTACTTCCTAATATCTTCAGATGCATATACTTCACTTACTTTTAGTTTGTCAAATTGACTCGGTGTAAGAATGACCTCACTACTCGAAAGTGGGGTGGGTTACAATCAAGTGTCAATTTTGGACGTCAGTAGACCGAAGTCACAGACAAAGGACGGTAGGTCTTTCTTTTCTACTCCTTCAGGACTGTTTAAACTACAATAAAAAGAATAAAACTAAACATAAAATAGTGTCTCGAACCGTTTTTCTCCCGAATTGGACAAAAATCTCAAGGTAAGGTTCCGAAAGAGACCGTGCAATGTATACAACTGTTTGACGACTAATAAAAGTTGTTTCCTGTTACTAGACGTGAAGCGATAAACAACGAACTCGACCTTAACATCCGTAGAGAAACGCAGGTCATGAAGTACGACTTCATCCGTATTGGACTTCGTCATGGTATTCTACTTGTGTAAATATTACATCGGTAACGTAGGGTACTTAAACATTATTAAAAAGTCAATATGGGTAGTAGTAACCTCCTTAACTGAACAGGGTCATTATTGACCTCATGGGTCATATTGTCAAGGAACTGATTTATTATGCGGATACTCTTGAAGAAGGTCACAAGAAAGAGGATAAAACCAGTACTTCTCATCTTCGACTACCGTCACCAAAAACTTTACATATAGCTAAGGATCCACCGTGTCAACCATTTATTAGACGGATGGTCACGTCCTCTACCTTCACTACACCCAAACTAGGGACCCAGCCCTTGTATCGTTAAGTATGTGATCAGAATACAGTTGTTTAAAATATGAATACTCAAAAAAAGAAGACATATGTCTTTTTGTTTACGATAAGTTCCTGTCAATTTCTTGGGATTACAACTTTTAGTTTAGACATAACACTCATTACGAATCTTTGAACACTCAACTTTGTATCAAAATACGGATAGTAGGAACATCAAGGGAGTCACTTCATAAAACTCTTTTCGAGAAGTAAGTACCATTTCTAAGTACTTCTTCGATTTATCGTAATTAGGAAATGTAACTGTGGACCTTTAAAGTTAGAGGACACTTAGTATACACTGTTGATGTATGTGGTAATACTAAATAATCATACTATAGTTATAAAAATTAGAATAATATAAAGTTGATTTTTATAGTTATATATTAACGTGTACTTCAGTTCTGTATTTTAGTCACGTTTATGTTTTATAAGGTAGGAAACTCTTTCCCTCGTTTTTTAGATACACGAAACGGATAACGTAAAAATACATAATCTAGGAATTCATAAATAAGTGGTGTTGGTTGACTTACTAATTGTTTACAAAGTCTCTTCTTTCCTAGTAAAGAGAAATTACTACTCATCAAGTTGAGGAGAGGTTCGTTTATGACCTACCATTATTGATATTTCCTGTTTCAACTAATAAGTATAAATATAATGAGTAAGTAATCGAACTGTGTACATGATTTAAACAGACAATGGTGGAAAAATAGGAAATATTATAGGTGATCACTTTCACTTTCACCGAGTCAACACAGACTGAGAAACGTTGAGAAAGGCTGAGAAACGCTGAGTGATATGTCGGGTACCTTAAGAGATCCGGTCTTATGACCTCACCCATCGGCAAGGAAAGAGGACCCCTAGAAGGGTTGGGTCCCTAGTTTGGGTCCAGAGGGCGTAACGTCCGCCTAAGAAATGGTCGACTCGGTGTTCCCTTCGGGTTCTTATGACCTCACCCATCGGATAGGGAAGTGGTCCCCTAGAAGGACTGGGTCCTTAGTTTGGTCCCAGAGGACGTGACGTTTGCCTAAGAAATGGTTGACTCGATAATCCCGAAGGGACCACCGAGTCAAACATTTCTTATAGACGTAGTCAAGTCAAGTCAAGTCAGCGAGTCAGCACAGGCTGAGAAACGTTGGGGTACTTAACGTCGTGCGGTCCGGAGGGACAGGTAGTGGTTGAGGTCCTCAAGTGAGTCTGAGTACAGGTAGCTCAGCCACTACGGTAGGTCGGTAGAGTAGGAGACAGCAGGGGAAGAGGAGGACGGGGGTTAGGGAGGGTCGTAGTCTCAGAAAAGGTTACTCAGTTGAGAAACGTACTCCACCAGTTTCGTGACCTCAAAGTCGAAATCGTAGTAAGGAAGGTTTCTTTGGGGTCCTGACTAGAGGAAATCTTACCTGACCAACCTAGAGGAACGTCAGGTTCCCTGAGAGTTCTCAGAAGAGGTTGTGGTGTCAAGTTTTCGTAGTTAAGAAACCGCGAGTCGGAAGAAGTGTCAGGTTGAGAGTGTAGGTATGTACTGGTGTCCTTTTTGGTATCGGAACCGATCTACCTGGAATCAGCCGTTTCATTACAGAGACGAAAACTTATACGATAGATCCAACCAGTATTGAAAAGAAGGTTCCTCATTCACAGAAAATTAAAGTACCGACGTTAGTGTTAAACGTCACTAAAACCTCGGGGGTTTTCATTTCAGACTGTGACAAAGGCGACAAAGGGGTAGACAAAGGGTACTTCACTACCCTGGTCTACGGTACTATAAGCAAAAGACTTACAACTCGAAATTCGGTTGTAAAAGTGAGAGGTGAAATTGAAAGTAGTTCTCCGAAAAATCAAGGAGAAGTGAAAGACGGTATTCCCACCACAGTAGACGTATAGGCTCCACTAACTATAAAGAGGGGCGTTAGAACTGAGGTCGAACACAAAGAAGGCCGGGTCGCAAAGAGTACTACATGAGACGTATCTTCAATTTATTCGTCCCACTGTTATATGTCGGAACTGTATGAGGAAAAGGATAAACTGTGGTCAGACAACAAGGTACAGGTCAAGATTGACAACGAAGGACTGGACGTATGTCTAAAGGGTTCTCCGTCCAGTCCACCAGACCATTAGGGTAGAGAGAGTCTTAAAAGGTGTCAAATAACACTAGGTGTGTCAGTTTCCGAAACCCTATCAGTTATTTCGTCTTTATCTCCAAAAAGACCTTGAGAGAACGAAAAAGGTACTAGGTCGCCTACAACCGTTAACCAAGAGACCAAGGAGACGGAAAAGATTTTGGTCGAACTTGTAGTCCTTCAAGTGCCAAGAACTTAACGACTTCGGACCGAACCTCTCAAAACCCGTAATGAAATGATCGTACACTCTACTCACGTTAACACGCCATCAAACTCGTAAGAAACCGTAACGGAAAGAAACCCTAACCTTACTTTTGACTGGAAAAGGTCAGGACACCGGTGACGACTCAAAAGGTTTAAACAACCGTATAACTCACGTCGTGAAAGTGTCGTAGTAGAAAGTCCTAAACTTTATCGAGTTGACCTTAAGGTAGTGGAGGTGATCGAAACAAGCATCATTACGAAAGATTCCAGGTGAACTGAAGTGTAAGGTCCTACAGACCGAGATCTACTCACTAGTGTGGTAACACTAATAGACCCAGTACTTCTAGAAAAAACATGTCAAGAAGACACATAAGAACGCTGGAGAAGAATTATAAAAGACGAAGACAATCCAGGTATGGTAAAGACAGGAAATGACTCGGGTAGAAACGTACTTTACAAGGGAACAATAGAGATTAAAAGAACTTCTCTAGAGATCAGAAAGGGTAAGACAACAAAAGAAGATAAAGAAACGTAACTAGTGACTTCTTCCGAAAGAATAGAGAAGAACGATAAGAAACCTTGAGAAGTAAGTTTACGAATATAGAAAGGAAAAGAGGAAACAAAAAACGGAGAGAAGAAAAGTGTCGATAAACATTCCGGAGGGGTCTGTCGGTAAAACGAAAAAACGTAAAGACAAGGTACCCGTACCAGAACTAGGGACAAAGGACATGTTACAGTACTTGGAGTAAGGTATCAAGTAGTCCGTTAGATAGTCTAGATCCGGGAATTTAGATAAAGAGTGAAGGTGATATTTTAGTATTCCCTAAACTAAATCCAGTATGGACTTACCAGATCACCAAAAGGGGTGAAAGAAGTTAAACTCAGACTTAGACCATTATTCCTCAAGTACTAGACTCGGTGTCAGTCGAGGACCAGAACAAAAACAACTGACATATCTCGAAGAGGTAGAAACCGACGTTTCTTATATTAGTTAGACTAAAACCACAACTGGTAGACCACTACAGGTACACATCTCAGAAGAGAACACAACAACCTTCTTCCACAAACGATACTGGTGACGCAAGAGAACCGTTTTGAGATAATCGGAAACGGGACGAAGTAAG
>SJYO01048061.1:38615476-38693458 GCA_006410555.1 Capra ibex | reverse complement strand
ACTTCTAGAAAAAACATGTCAAGAAGACACATAAGAACGGTGGAGAAGAATTATAGAAGACGAAGACAATCCAGGTATGGTAAAGACAGGAAATGACTCGGGTAGAAACGTACTTTACAAGGGAACCATAGAGATTAAAAGAACTTCTCTAGAGATCAGAAAGGGTAAGACAACAAAAGAAGATAAAGAAACGTAACTAGTGACTTCTTCCGAAAGAATAGAGAAGAACGATAAGAAACCTTGAGAAGTAAGTTTACGAATATAGAAAGGAAAAGAGGAAACAAAAAACGGAGAGAAGAAAAGTGTCGATAAAGATTCCGGAGGGGTCTGTCGGTAAAACGAAAAAACGTAAAGACAAGGTACCCCTACCAGAACTAGGGACAAAGGACATGTTACAGTACTTGGAGCAAGGTATCAAGTAGTCCGTTAGATAGTCTAAATCCGGGAATTTAGATAAAGAGTGAAGGTGATATTTTAGTATTCCCTAAACTAAATCCAGTATGGACTTACCAGATCACCAAAAGGGATGAAAGAAGTTAAACTCAGACTTAGACCATTATTCCTCAAGTACTAGACTCGGTGTCAGTCGAGGACCAGAACAAAAACAACTGACATATCTCGAAGAGGTAGAAACCGACGTTTCTTATATTAGTTAGACTAAAACCACAACTGGTAGACCACTACAGGTACACATCTCAGAAGAGAACACAACAAGCTTCTTCCACAAACGATACTGGTCACGCAAGAGAACCGTTTTGAGATAATCGGAAACGGGACGAAGTAAGACATAAGGTTCCGGTTTAAACGGACAATGAGGTTTACAAAGAACTGAAGGATGAAAACGTAAGGTCAGGGGATATTACTTTTCCTGTAGAAAAAACCCACAATCAAGATTTTCCAGAAGTATTGACAGGTATTTAAACCTTAATTGTTAGACAGACACTCGTCCTGGACAGTATTCGTCGAAGACACTATTTTGCCTTCGTACAGATAGATTAAAATAGGATGTTCCTAATAAGTGACAAGAACATGATCATTTGTACCTTTTATAATCCAATCCAAAGATACACTCTTAATGTCACTTTTTGATTAACGATTATAGTGTCGACCAGTAAATTTATGAATTATGTTCTCCGTTAGGATCGAGATTATTCATCATCGGTAGTACTTTAATTGATAACAGTAACACCGGTAAAAGGAACTTAAACGTCACAATAAACGACACAATAAGTTCTTATGTAGAGGTGGGACAATCATTCGGAGATAAAGGCATTGTGTATCGCTACGTGATTTGGTTACACGTAGCATGTCATTTAGGGTCGGGAGTACAGAATATCCTCGGAAAGACCGGTAACAGTATTCAATCAGATTAAAACACACTCTGGTACATTTGAGTCACAAAAATAGTACGGACACGAATACTGCTCTCCAGACTCTTCCGTGAAAATTTCCAAATAAGTATAGTCAGTAACAGTAAAAATTTTCAGATTAGTAACTGCACAACGAAGATGTGAACACGAGCCGTCAACGACTAATGGTTGTACGGGAAAGAGGGATTCACGTCATTTTCAGTAAGGGTGAAGGGTTACAGACAGAAGACAGGAGACCTCATACATAACGTACTCGAGTGGTGTCGGACCATCTACCTTTAACAATCTTATAAGAACTTTGGGAAAAATAACGTCAGAGAAGTCCTCCACTGTTAACGATGGTTGGAGGCCTAAAATGTTTCGCGTAAAATGTTGGAGGCTACCTCCGAATTTCAGTTGTGAACACTGTCGGTGTCCGAAGGTACCGGACATGTACTAGTAACCGAAACGAAAGTGTTAGTAGACAAAGAATATGGTTGATTCTACAGTGACAAAAAAAAAAAGAGTAGTAAAATGGAAACTACCAAAAATCTATATAATACTTAAAAAGGGATATATAGAAGTGAATAGCTACTCCCAGAATAAAATCATCAATGATTTTAACTGAAGGTCAGTTAATCAAAACCATCTTATACTTTTTCTTACTGGTTGACATATAACAATCGTAATACATTACTATATAATAATCAGAATAACAAACATCAGTAGGTTAAGATTGAAAAACTTTATTTGTAAGTCTTTTTAGTACAAGAAAACTTACAGATAAACTGATATATCCTCGTGTCGTTACAATAAAGGACTTTAACAAATGTCACAGGTAATACAAAGAGGACAAACTACATCTAAAACCGGAAACCAAGATAGTGATCGTAATGTTCAACTTTTTTTTTTCCTTAATCTCGAGGTTACCATTAAAATGACAATCGTTATTCATATCGTATTTCACTTGTGTCTTCTCCAATCTCATCTGGTATATACTTTTAATCAAATTTTATTTTATATGTTACAACTTAATAATGTCATCCTAATTTAAATATTCAATACTTCAAAGAAATCATATCTGTTCATAATGAGATAGTAAAGTCAAAGGAAACATCCCCACAATTACATGTCTAAGGTCATGATAACGATCTCACTTATTACGATAGTAATAAGTCATCTCGTTGAGATGATTAAGAATTATGAGTACAGTGAGTTCCATGAAATTATGGATAATACAATCGTTACAAACATCAAAAACTTCAGTGTATTATGAAACCGGTGGAGTACGTTTCTCAACTGAGTAACCTTTTCTGAGACTACGATCCTCCCTAACCCCCGTCCTCCTCTTCCCCTACTCTCTCCTATTTTACCGACCTGCCGTAGTGGCTGAGCTACCTGCACTCAAACTCACTTAAGGCCCTCAACCACTACCTGTCCCTTCGGAGTCAAGTCAAGTCAAGTCAAACCAGCGAGTTAACACAGGTTGAGAAACACTGGGGTTCTTAACGTCGTGCGGTCCGGAGGGACAGGTAGTGGTTGAGGGCCTCAAGTGAGTTTGAGTGGAGGTAGCTGAGCCACTACGGTAGGTCGGTAGAGTAGGAGACAGCAGGGGAAGGGGAGGACGGGGGTTAGGGAGGGTCGTAGTCTCAGAAAAGGTCACTCAGTTGAGAAGTGTACTCCACCGGTTTCATGACCTCAAAGTCGAAATCGTAGTAAGGAAGGTTTCTTGTGGGTCCTGACTAGAGGAAATCTTACCTGACCAACCTAGAGGAACGTCAGGTTTCCTGAGAGTTCTCAGAAGAGGTTATGGTGTCAAGTTTTCGTAGTTAAGAAACCGCGAGTCGAAAGAAGTGTCAGGTTGAGAATGTAGGTATGTACTGATGACCTTTTTGGTATCGGAACTGATCTACCTGGAAACAACCGTTTCATTACAGAGACGAAAACTTATACGATAGATCCAACCAGTATTGAAAAGAAGTTTCCTCATTCGCAGAAAATTAAAGTACCGACGTTAGTGGTAGACGTCACTAAAACCCCGGTCCGCACGACGTTAAGTACCCCAGCGCTTCTCAGCCTGTGCTGACTCGCTGACTTGACTTGACTTGACTTCAACATAAGTAAGTTCGTTATCATAGTTTGTCGATACCGTAGTAGTCAATATATATCTTACACTTAGAAAAAGTGACACTGTTCAATAATAAATTCCATAATACAATTATGGTCATTGTTTCGACACGTCTTTATTATGTTACAAATAATTCTTTTGTTCTAAATGATTAATCAAAATAATAAGATAAAGAAAATTTGGATAAATTACTGTTGTCCGAATTGAAAATTAATTGAACATACTGATAGTCGTTAAACTGGTTCAACTTCTTGTACTGAGTAATCATCATGAGGAGTAATCGAGTAAGGTAGATGATCGAAATTTTAGTAAATCATGTCTCGAGGTTGTATCAGATCCACAATTAGGTGACAAAACAAACTAATAGTATGTCCTAGTAAAAATTTCATCTTCATACGGACATACTCAATCTCGAAACTAATGTTATCAGGTATATCTTCGAAGGTGACTCTTTACATATCAAAAACGTGTTTACGATACCTTTAAACACCTACACCATATGGTACTTAGTGTTATTAACATTTGTCGAAGTGTACGATGAATAAACTTTGCTGGTGATGATTACTGTAAGAATGAGTAAACTTCTGATTTGCATCGGTTGGATCAGACACAAACGGTTTGTCTGAAACTTCATAACAAGTGTATCAGGAAGTAACTAGGTACCGTAAACAGTCTAGATTCTTTGGGAACGTTGTCGTTCCAACAGTTATACATATGAGTACAAAAGAAACTCTAACATTTCAGTAAGAAGTTAAAAGAAACTCCTTACCAAGACATATACGAGGCACCTAGGGGTTTAGGTGACTACAAGTACACAGAACCCCGAAAGGTCCACCACGATCATCATTTCTTGAGTGGACGGTAACGTTCTCTGTATTCTCTAGCGGTCCCAGGTCGGGGGCGTCCTAGGTCCCTTTGGGCTTCCTCTTTGCCGCAACCGCTAACGCTAACTAAATCTCTCTCTATCAATTTACAACATCTATTCTTTTATCTCCTCTCTTCTTTTCTCCGACCACAAGGAACCAAATATGTCTTTTAGTTATTTCAGACTTCTGTTCTCTGAACGTGACAGATGCACTCCGGTGTCCACGGGAGGGCCAGAGGGCTCCCTCACTTCCACGTCCCGCGGAAGGGCAAGTCTAGAATCTTTGGGTCCGTTTATTCATCTGTCCCGCCTAGAGACATGAGGTCTACCCTTGATCGGACTTTCTCTCTCATTCTCCTCCTTTTACTAACTGTGCTCCTCTAGTTCGACGAAACTACTCGCTCTAGGTATCGAAATAAAAATTTGCCATGAATATATGGAAAAAACATGTATCTCCCTTTACTTTTTACGTTCCAGTATGTCTCAGTCGGGTTGTAAGGTCGTCATAACGGGAATAACTTTGGTACTAAGAAGACGTATGGAAAAGGTGTTTTCTACAACACATGTCATAGAAGACCGGAACCTCCGGACACTTATCAAGTACTGGCAGAAAACTATTTCCGACGAGTTGGTCTTTTGAATAAAAGGGAGTTTCACAAAAAAGAAGTATAAAGACTAGATACAGTCGGAGTCTTTTACGGTTTGTTTCAATACAAAAAGTGTCTCGTTTCCACGTCACTCAATGTTCTTTCTTGGTTAATCGTGCTTTCAAACTATACCAATTTAAGTTCCGATGTGCACAAAAAGATCGTAAGAGTGATACAATTGATTACGTAAGGGTCCACGTGCCACCTATTCTCTATACCCTTGAATCGTTGTTCGTAACCGGGTTATTACTTTAGGATGTAGTCGTGATCGTGATGAGATTATTGAAAATTGAGAAAGTTTCCGAGATACAAAATCCGAAAGGCACGAAGAGTGTCAACCCTCCGATATTTATTAACAATACGTATCGACGTTCTCAGACCTATTGGACGGTTCGTTCGATCTTACGATTATCTCCCCCAAACTAAACTTTATAAGGAGAGTATAGGTCCTCTGAATAATCGATATCGGGATTCAACTAAAAGAGGTCTCTTTCCACCAGTCCCAATCTGGGGACAATTACAGTCTCCTCAACCCCTTTCAGTACTTTGTCATTTTGTCTGTCTAAGACCAAAACCCCATCTACGAGCTCTTTCGGATCCCTCGGGGAACTCAAGACTTCGGAACGAATTGTCAAGAGAAGGTGTATTGAAACAGTACCCACCCTAGAGGGTACCGCCGAGGGTCGTTCTCTATACCCAAACTAGGGACCCAACCTTTTTAAAGGACTTCCTCTCGTACCGTTGGGTGAGGTCATAGGAACGGACCTCTTAGGGTACCTGTCTCTTCGGTCCGACATTAGGGTTTCTCAACCTGTACCGCATTTACTGAATCGTCTCGTGTACTAAGCAACATTATCGATTATATTACCTCTACTGTATATTTCTTCACGCACGTCCAGTTTAAGTTATAAATGGTGAAACTTTGAAACCTTAAAAAACGTCATAAAAAGTAGATATAAACATACTGAAGTATCAACTTCTTAGGTATGTATACTTCCCGACTAACACAATGTAAATACAACTCCCTCCTAAATAAAAATACACCAAACTCTATGTACAGGGTAAAGTAAGGATACGTACACATATGAGTAGTGGATAATAGTAAAATACTTTTCTGGTAACAAAGTAATTAACTTATAATAGACGGAACACTTTGTAACTCAGATCTTCATATACAAATAAAACCCCATAAAGTATGTTAAAGTAAATTTATGTATACAATTACCATCATAACGTTTCAAAATATGCGACAACTAAACATATGACTGTATACTGTAACCTTTTACACTTTGAGGTTCAAACTAAAACACAAAGTTGAAACAAAAAGAAAAATTCCCATGTTTCTTTTTATTATACTGACAATTTTAGTCGAAAACATAAAAAACGGTTTAAAATTAAGACTAGTGTAGCTTAGACCTCTACATAAACATGTAATTACAGGATAATTGATACAATTTAATAAAGTAATGGTACCCCATAGAAGCATAGATAACTCCTAAATGAAGCAAATAAAACCAGTATGAACAAATTAAAAGACAGAATATCAGAACAAACATCTAGTTTCGATAATTTATAACTTTTTCTGTAAACTTTACCATTAGACAAAAATTTAAGGAACACTCCAATAAGTAACCATCAAATATTTTGACTTACGTAACACACATCAATATGAACATTAAAACACTTAAACTACTGATAGACTTTAACAAATACGGAATTTGTAATTATGTGTGTCTACTACAGTTTTTAAATAGACTAATCTGAATGAATGTTAAACATCAAAGGATACACACACGGAAATACAGAAAGGAATACCTAAACCCATCTAAAACATAACCTTGTGACTCTTTAGACAATCCCGTTGGTACGACTGGAAAAAAGACTACCAGTATTAATTCTCAATGAAACAGTTACTACTCGTACTGCAAACATGACAGTAAAACGTGTTACGAAACTTAGGATCACCTTTTTGTACGACAATTAGGATGAAAACACTCCTAACTATGATAGTATCTCTTAACCTTAAACAAATTTATAAGAATACATTACTATATAGAACATAAATATTAATGGGTCTAATGGTAAGATCTAAGATTAATGACATAATCTGACGATACAATATTATAAATACTGTATGTACACAAAGTGACAATTAGTAACCTACACACCACCTCTCCATAAACCACCACGTTGATTAAATTTACTACACAAGTGTCACAAATATAATGACCATACACCAATTATTAAGAACATATTACAAATTTCAAAATAAGTCAACAGAAAACAATACTTACACTACACGGATTTAACTTCTACTACGTCCGTCCATGAAGTTTTCCATTCAGATCATAACTTCCACACCCAATCCTGTGTCCCAATTCCCAACCCCACTTCGCGTCACTAATAGTATTGTCCAGTCCTAATCCCAAATCTCATATTTAACCCGAATTTTCAATGTCCAATTCTAAATACTAAACCAATTTCACAATCTCCCTACCCCCAATCCCAAATCCCAATCCCCAATCCCGATCCCATTCCCTTATCCCAATCCCAAGTCCCAAATCCTATGCGTAACTGTCTCATGAGAGGTGACGATAAAAACGAGGCGTTTCCCATGTGAGGGACAGGAATTTGGTCCTCACGGAACGTGTCGAGATTTACACGTCCCTTTACACAATGGAACTTCCACCTTTAAGTCCATTATACCTTTTTAGTCATATAATGAGGACACTTTCGACCTATCAACGTCGGACGGTGGATGGCCCTTCTTTGTGTGACCCAGTCAACAGAGACGTAATACTGTTGTCGAAACAAGGTAATAAAGTCAAAGGGCTTTCCTTGTACGACGAACGGTGAAGAATATCCCTTCAGTAGTGGGTCAGGTCAAAGTGGCTTAATCCAACAACTCTTGTCCATACCGTCAGTTGTGAGGGTCTTATGAGTGGTGACTTGAGAAATGAGTACCTTACGACATTAGACAGGAACCCGAGAGAATGTGTCGAAAGATTGACGTCCCTGAAAACAAATACAAGAGTACCCTAAACCTTGGATTTACCGTCTTCGTGGTAAAGAAGGACTCTGTTGTCCCATGAACGTCAGAACTCGGACTTTCTGTACGTGTGCCCAAACAAAAGGAGAAGGAAGGCTGGTGTCGAAACGAATTCATAGACGTAAAAGACTTTTGTGTCCGCGAACGAATCAGTACGATCTTTCAGTCCACTATCGTGTTAAAACGTGTGAGTCCCATCGTTGTCCATACCGTCTTCAGGAGTGTCTTGTTAGCAGGGACTTAATAAAAGTTTCCGTTACAATCTCACACAAGGTCCTCAAAGAAACGTATCGAGACTTCGACACCCCTTTGTAAAGAAACTTGGATCTTGAGTCCCGGAATTCTGTTTCGTCGTAAAGCGGATTGCTTGTACCTTCTGAACGGTACAGGTTCGACTACCTTCTCGCGTGCACTGTAAGGAAGGTAGAAATCCTGGCGTTTAGAGTAGTTCATTAACACAAAAGACCCTCTGTGTACGATGAATTGGTTAAGAACTGTCCTTCAGAAGACTAACATGTCCAAATCGACTAGTCCCAATTTTGTCTATGTTTTTAGGTCTAAGTGTCTATCGTGTAAAACAGGATCCTTACGTTAATGTATCGAAACTTTGACGTCCCTCTGCAGAAAAACACGTGACCCTAAACCCCAGACGACACGTTTTTATCAGTAAAGGGGAACACTTTGGACACATAAACGTCGTAGATTGGACGGTCTTTTCGTGTTGTTTGAGTAAGATGACAACTTAAGGTCTTGTCGAAACCAATTCATCGACTGAGAAGTCACTTGAGACACCCGAAGGGACCACCGAGTGACCCATTTCGCAGACGAACGTTACACCCTCTGGGTCGAAACTAGGGACCCAGACCTTCAAGGGGATCTCTTCCTTTACCGTTGGGGCGGGGTCATGAGAACGGACCTTTTAAACTATCTGTCTCCTCGGACCATTCGACGTCAGGTACCTTATCGTTTCTCAGTTTGTACTGACTCGTTTAAGTGAAGAGTACTTCGTCCACCGAACGGTGAAGAACAACGCTCCAGAGGACTACCACGAAAATGGGAGTTGACCAATTTCGTCCCAAGCGGGAGGTGTAAGTGACTCGTTAGAGGTACCCATAGAAACACACGTTTACCATGTCACAGACATATGATCCTGTCAGAACTGTGTCGAGACACACGTTCCTTTACAAAACAGAACTTCCACCTTTAGGTCCATTTAGTCATATAAGGAGGACACTTTCGCCCCAACATCGTTGAACGCTCGTCGGTCCTTCTTTGTGTGACTCAGTGAACTGACACGTAATACTTTTGTCGAAATCAGGTAATAAACTCAATGGGTTTTCTTTGTACGACGAACGGTGAAGAATGACCGTTCAGTAGTGGGTCAGGTCAAAGTGGCTTAATCCGACAACTGTTGTCCATACCGTCAGTTGTCAGGGTTTCGTAAGGGGTGACTTGAGATGAGCACCTTACGACTGTAGACAGGAACCCGAGAGGATGTGTCGAACGATATAGGTCTCTGTAAACAAATACAAGAGTCCCTAAACCTCGGGTTTACCGTCTTCGTTGTAAAGAAGGACTCTGACGTCCCACCAACGTTAGAAATCGGACTTTGTGTGTGTGTGTCCAAGTAAAAGGAGAAGGAAGGCTGGTGTCGAAACGAATTCATAGACACAAAAGACTTTTGTGTCCATGAACGAATAAGTACGATGTTTCAGTCGACTGTCTCATTAAAGCGGGGGAGTCCCATTGTTGTCCATACCGTCTTCGAGAGTGTCTTGTGAGAAGGGACTTGAGAAGATTCCCTTACCATATCACACCAGGTCCTCACAGAAATGAGTCGAAATTTCGACACACCTTTGCAAGGAGACTTGGATCTTGAACCCTGGACTTCTCTTTCATAAAAACAGATTCCTTGGTCCCCATGAGTGTCAGAGGCTAAACTTCCTCTTCGTGTGCCCAAGTATAAAGGGCAGAAATCCCGGTATTCAGAAAAGTTCAAGACCACAAAAGACTCTCTTCGTGTGTCGAACGGTAAACAAGTACCCTTCATCAGACTCTTGTCAAAATAGATCCTCCCATTTGTGTGTGTATCTTCAGTCGCAAGTACCTATTGTGTAACACAGGATCCTTACATAAATGTACTGAAACTTTGACATCCCTCTACAGAAAAACACGTGACCCTAAACCCTAGATTGTACGTTTTCGACAGTAAAGGGGAGCACTTTTGACACATCAACGTCGTAGGTTCGTCGATATTTTCGTGTTGACAGAGTAAGATGAGAACTTGAGATCTTGTCGAAAACAATACATCGACTGAAAAGTTACTTAGACCACCCGAAGGTACCACCGATTCTCCCATTTCGCAGACCACGTTACACCCTCTGGACACAAACTAGGACCCCCAGTCCGTTTGAGTGTGGTCATGAGAACGTATCTTTTAAGTTACCTGTCTCCTCGGACCATTCGATGTCAGGTACCTTAACGTTTCTCAGTTTGTACTGACTCGTCTAAGTGGTGAGTACTTCGTCCGCCGCCGAACGGCGAAGAACGACGTTCCAGAGGACTACCATGAAAAGTGAAAGTCACTCATGACAACTACCCATTAAAACGACACTTTACCATGCCACAGACATGTGATCCTAACAGAATTGTGTCGAGATTTACACGTCCCTTTATACAATAGAACTTCCATCTTTACGTCCATTATAGCTTTTTAGTCATATAAAGAGGACATTTTCGACCTATGATCGTAGGAAATTCGTCGGTCTTTCTTTGTGTGACCCAGTGAACGTGTATGTAATACTGTTGTCGAAAACGGGTAATAAACTCGATGGACTTTCCATGTACGACGTACGGTAAAGAATGACCCTTCAGTAATGGACCGGGTCAAACTGGCTTGATCCGACGACTGTTGTCCATACCGTCAGTTGTGAGGTTCTTGTGAGGGGTGACTTGAGAGTGTTGTGAGGGGTGACTTAAGAAATGCGTACCTTACCACGTCAGACAGGAACCCGAGAGAATGTGTTGAAAGATTGATGTCACTGTAAATACAAGTGTGTCCTAAACCTCGGATTTACCGTCTTCGTCGTAAAGAAGGTCACTGACGTCCAACCAACGTCAGAATTCGGACCTTCTGTACATATGACCAAGTAAAAGTAGAAGAAATACTGGTGTCGAATTCATAGACGCAAAAGACTTTCGTGTCAACGAACGAATAAGTCCGATCTTTCAGTCGACTGTCTCATTAAAGTGGGTGAGTCCCATTGTTTTCTATACCGTCTTCGAGAGTGTCTTGTAAGAAGGGACTTGAGAAAAGATTCCCTTACCACGACACATAAGATCCACACAGAAACGTATCGAGACTTCGACACCCCTTTACAAAAAGACTTGGATCTTGAACCCGGGACTTCTGTTTCGTCGTAAACGGATTGCTTTGACCTTCTCAACGGTAGATGTTGGACTACCTTCTCGTGTGCACCGTAAGGAGGGTAGAAGTCCTGGCGTTCAGAGTAATTCATGAACACGAAAGACCCTCTTTGTACGATGAACGGTAAAGAAATGTCTTTCGGGAGACCGACATGTCCAAATCTACTAGTCACAATTTTGTCTATATCTTCAGGAATAAGTGTCTATCGTGTAACCCAGGATTCTTACGTAAATGTGTCGAAACTTTGACGTCCCTTTGTAGAAAAACATGTGACCCTAAACCCCAGACTACACGTTTTCGTCAGTAAAGGGGACACTTTGGACACATAAACGTCGTAGGTTGGACGACCTTTTCGTGAGGTCCAAGTAAGATGACAACTTAAGGTCTTGTCGAAACCAATTCATCGACTAAAAAGTTACTTAGGCCGTCCGAAGACATCACCGAGTCTATCACTTCGCACGGACGTTACACCCTCTAGGACCAAACTAGGGGACCAACCCTTCTAGAGGACCTCTCCCTTTACCGTTGGGGTGAGGTCATGAGAACGGACTTTTCAAATTACCTGTCTCCTCGAACCATTAGATGTCAGGTACCTTAACGTTCAAGTGAAGAGTACTTCGTCCTCCGAACGGCGAAGAACGACACTCCAAAGGACTACCATGAAAAGTGTAGTGGTACCATTTAGTCAGAAACGACAGGTGTAAGTGACTCGTGAGAGCTGCCCATTGAAACGAAACGTTTGCCATGTCACAGACATGTGATCCTGAGAGAACTGTGTCGAGATTTACACGTCCCTTAACACGATAGAACTTCGACTTTTAGGTTCATTATTCCTTTTTAGTTATATAAGGAGTGCACATTCGACCCATCATCATCGGACGTTCGTCGTTCCTTCTTTGTGTGACCCAGTGAACGGACACGTAATACTGTTGTCGAAACCAGGTAATAAACTCAATAGACTTTCCTTTTACGACGAACGGTACAGAAGGTCCCTTCAGTAGTGGGTCAGATCAAAGTGGCTTAATCCGACGACTGTTGTCCATACTGTCAGTTGTGAGTGTCTTGTGAGGGGCGAGTTGAGAGTGTTGTGAGGGAAGACTTGAGAAATGAGTATCTTACTACATCAAACAGGAAGGTGACAGAATGTGTCGAAGGATTGATGTCGCTGTAAACAAATACAAGGTTACCATAAACCTCGGATTTACCGTGTTCGTCGTAAAGAAGTAGACTGACGTCCCACCAATGTCAGAATTCGGACTTTCTTTACGTGTGCCAAAATGAAGAGAAGAAATACTACGCCGAAACGAATTTATAGACACGAAAGACTTTCGTCTTCGTTCGCGAACGAATAAGTACGATGTCAGTGGACCGTCACATTATAGCGGGAGAGTCCCATTGTTATCCATACCGTCTTCGAGAGTGTCTTGTACGAAGGGACTTGAGAGAAGATTCCCTTACCATGTCACACAAGATCCTCACAGAAACATGTCGAGACTTCGACACCCCTTTACAAAGAGACTTTGATATTGAACTCCGGACTTCTCTTTTTTGCTTGGACTATATGAACGTTAGAGGTTGTTCTACCTTCTCGTGTGCCCCCTTAAAAAGGGTTGAAAACATGGAGTCCACAGTAGTTCATAAACATAAAGACTCTCTTTATATGATGAACGGTAAAGAACTACCCTTCAGGAAACTGTCATGTCAAAAACGACTAGTCCCATTTCTCTCGATGTCTTCAGGTGTAAGTACCTCTCGTGAAAAACTGGATCCTTACGTAAATGTGTCGAAACTTTGACGTCCCTCTATAGAAAACACTTAGACCTTAACCGCATACTGCAGGTTTTCGTCAGTAAAGGGGAACACTTTGGACACATCAACGTTGTAGGTCTTCTTGTGTTGTCCGGTCTTCTTGTGTTGTCCGAGAAAGACAAGAACTTACGGTCTTGTCGAAACCAATTCATCAACTGAAATGCCACTTAAACCAACCGAAGAGACAACCGAGTCTCACAATTCGCACACCGACGTTACACCTTCTGGGCCCAAGTTAGGGGCCCAACCTTTTTAGGGGACCTCTTCTTTTACCGTTGGGTAAGGTCATGGGAACGGACCTTTTAAGGTTCTTACCCCCTGGGACCATTCGATGTCAGGTACCTTAACGTTTCTCAGTGTGTGCTGAATTCTTTAAGTGAAGAGTACTTTGTCCGCCGAACGGTAAAGAAAGACACTCCAGTAAACTGTCATACAAAGTCGATTAATTCAATTTTTGTCCGAAAGGGACATGTAACTGTCTCGAGAGAGGTGACCATAGAAACTCCGTACCTGACAAGTCACAGACATGTGCTCCCTCACAGAAATGTGTCGAGATTTACACGTCCCTTTGTACGAAAGAACTTCGACCTTTAGGTCCGTTATACCGTTTTAGTCATATAAGGAGGACACTTTTGACCTATAAACATCAGAGTTTGTTCGGTCCTTTTTTATGTAAACCAGTAAAAAGAGACGTTATACTGTTGTTGAAAACTGGTAATAAACTCAAAAGACTTTCCTTGTACGACGAACGACACAGAATGACCCTTCAGAAGTGGGTCAGACCAAAGTGTCTTAATTCGACTGTTACCCATACCGTGAATTGTGAGTACCTCATGAGGGGTGACTTAAGAGTCTTGTGAGGGGTAACTTGAGAAATGCGACTTGAGAACACGAGAGAATGTGTCGAAAGATTGATATGAACAATTGTACTCTAAACATGACATTACCGTCTTCGTCGTAAAAAGTACACTGACGTCCCACGAACGTCAGAATTCAGACTCTCTTTACGTGTGCCAAAGTATAAGGAGAAGGAATACTGACGTCACACAAGATCCTCACAAAGACGTATCCAGACTACGACACACCTTTGACAAGAGACTTGGATCTTGAGCCTCGAACTTCTCTTTGTCGTAAAAGTGGATTTCTAGGACCTTATTAACGTCAGATGTTGGACGACCTTTTTCGTGTCCCGCCGTACAAAGGGAAGAAATACTGGTCTTCAGAGTTCATGAACACAAAAGACTCTCTTTGTGTGAGGAACGACAAAGAACTAACCTTCAGAAGACTGTCATGTCAAAATCGACCAAAACCATTTTTGTGTATTGTCTTCAGTTGTAAGTGCCTCTCGTGTAACACAGGATCCTTCCGTAAATGTGTCGAAACTTTGACGTCCCTTTGTAGAAAAGTACGTGGACCTTAACCCCATACTACAGGTTTTCATCAGTAAAACTAAATCCGGTATGGACTTACCAGACTCTACCCTTATGGTCTGGTGGACCGGACGGAGAACTCTTTGGACATACGTCCAGTCCTTCGTTGTCAATCTTGACCTGTCCCTTGTTGTCTGACCACAGTTTATCCTTTTCCTCATGCAGTCCGACATATAACAGTGGGATGAATAAATTGCATATACGTTTCATGTAGTACTCTTTGCGACCCGACCGTCTTCGTGTGCGACCTTAGTTCTAACGGTCCTCTTTATAGTTAGTGGAGTCTATACGTCTAGTGTGGTGGGAATACCGTCTTTCACTTCTCCTTGATTTTTCGGAGAACTACTCTCACTTTCTCCTCTCACTTTTTCAACCGAATTCCGAGTTGTAAGTCTTTTGTTTCTAGTACCGTAGACCAGGGTTGTGAAGTACCCTTTATCTACCCCTTTGTCACCTTTGTCACAGTCTAAAATAGAAAAACCCGAGGTTTTAGTGACGTCTATCACTGACGTCGGTACTTTAATTTTCTACGAATGAGGAACCTTCTTTTCAATACCGGTTGGATCTATCGTATAAGTTTTCGTCTCTGTAATGAAACGGTTGTTTCCAGACAGATCAGTTCCGATACCAAAAAGGTCACCAGTACATATCTACACTCTCAACCTGACACTTCTTTCGACTCGCGACTTCTCCACTACGAAAACTTGACACCACAACCTCTTCTGAGAACTCTCAGGGAACCTGACGTTCCTCTAGGTTGGTCAGGTAACACTTCCTCTAGTCGGGACCCTAAAGAAACCTTCCTTACTACGATTTCGACTTTGAGATCATGAAACCGGTGGAGTACGCTTCTCAACTGAGTAACCTTTTCTGACTACGACCCTCCCTAACCCTCGTCCTCCTCTTCCCCTGCTGTCTCCTACTCTGCCGACTTATCACAGTGACTAAGCTACCTGCATTCAAACTCACTTGAGGCCCTCTACCACTACCTGTCCCTCCGGACCGCACGACGCTAAGTACCCCAGCGTTTCTCAGCCTGTGCTGACTCGCTGATTTGACTTGACTTGACTGCTGACTCGCTGATTTGACTTGACTTGACTTACCAGATCATCAAAAGGGATGAAAGAAGATAAATTCAGACTCAAAACGTTATTCCTCTAGTACTAGACTCGGTGTCAGTCGAGGACCAGAACAAAAACGACTGACATATCTCGAAGAGGTAGAAACCGATGTTTCTGATATTAGTCAGACTAAAATCATAACTGGTAGACCACTACAGGTACACATCACAACGTCACTAAAACCTTGGGGTCTTTTACTTTAGACAGTGATAAAAGTGAAAAAGGGGTAGATAAACGGTATTTCACTACTCTGGTTAAAGGTACTAGAGTTCAAAGAACTTTCCACTCAAAAGTCGGTCGAAAAAGTCAGAGGAGAAAGTGGAAGTGGTTCTCCGAGAAAGAAATCACGGAGAAACGAAAAACGGTATTTCCACCACAATAGAGGTATAGACTCCAGTAACTATAAAGAGGGTCCTTAGAACTAAGATCGAATTCGAAGTAAGTCGGACCGTAAAACGAATTATATGAGACGTATCTTCAATGTATTCATCCTAACGTTATGTATCGCAGTATGAGGAAAGGGTTAAGCCTTGGTCAAGTAACAAGGTATACGTAAGACTAACAACGAAGAAGTGGACATATGTTCAAGTAGTCCTCCGTCCATTTCACTAAAACTTAATAGTAGTGAACATCTTAAAAGGTGTCAAACAACACTAGGTGTGTCGGTCTACAAAATCGCTACGGTTACATCCTCTTTATCTACGAAAAGACCTTAAGGGAACGAAAAAGAGACCAGGCCGTTTAGAACCAAGAAACTAGAGACCAAGGAGACGGAAAAGATTTACGTCAAAAATATAGACCTTCAAGAACCAAGTGTATGACAACTTCGGATGGACCTTCCTAAAAATTCGTAATAAAACGATCGTACACTTTATTCACGTCAACACGTCATCAAAATCGTAAAAAACAGTAACACAAAGAAACCCCAACTTTACTTGTGACTAGATAAGGTCAGGTCAGTTGACGACTCAAAAGGATTAAACGACCGTATAACTCACTTCGTGAAAGTGTCGTAGTAGAAAACGTTTAACTTTATCAAGTCGACGCTAAGGTAGTGGAGGTGATCGTAACAATCATCATTACGGAGGGTTCGGGGTGAACTGAAGTGTGAAGTCCTATAGACCCAGATCTAGTCACTAGTGTGACAGTACCAATACGTCCAGTGATTCTGGAAAACACCTATTAAGAAGAGACATAAAAAAGACGGAGAAGAATCATAGAAAACGGAGACAATACAGGCATAGCAAAGACAGGAAATCACACAGGTAGAAACGCACTTTATAAGGGATTATGGTTAGACATTAAAAGAACTTCTCTAGAGATCACAGATGGTCTAGATTAGGAAACTGAGATATATAGTGAAAGTGACATATTTATACCCTAAACTAAATCCAGTATAGACTTATAGGATCGCCAAAAGGGGATGAAAGAAATTAAATTAAGACTTAAAACGTTATACCTCAAGTATTAGACTCGTAACAGTCGAAGGTCAGAACAAAAAAGACTAACATATCCCGAAGAGGTAGAAACCGAAGTTTCTTATATTAGTTAGATTAAAGTGATAACTGGTAGACCACTACAGGTACACACCTCAGTAGAGAACACAACCTTCTCCCACAAACGACACTGGTCACACAGGGGAACCATTTTGAAACAATCGAAAATGTCACTAATTGAAAAATGGTGTACCGATTTGAACGGACAAGTAGAGAACTGAAGAATAAAAACGTAAGGTCAAACTCATTTAAGGCCCTCAACCACTACCTGTCCCTCCGGACGGTACGACGTTTCTCAACCTGTGCTGACTCACTGACTTGATTTGACTTGACTACTACTTTTCTGGAAAAAAAAACAAAAAAACCACAATCAAGATCTTTCAGAACATCCAGAAGTATCTTGGTAAGTTGAATCGAAGAAACCGTAATAGTCAACCCCGTATCTGAACCTAATGACACTATAACTTATCAAAGGGAACCTTTGTTCGACTCTAGTAAGACAGTAAAAACTCTACTTTCGGTTTATGATATAAAACCCGAATAAAAACTGATACTTAGTTCTACCACCTCATCTCCCTGTAGTCGAGGGGAAGAGGACGTTTTTGTCGTTTAACGTGGATCGACGACTCGTTAGTGACTCTCCTCTTACAACCTTGTGTAGTATCTTTCTATGGGGTACAAGTTCCCGTTTCTTCGGTTTTGTTCTACCATCCTTCCCGTGTTAGTACAAATTTTAGTTTGGAGTATGGGTGGTCTCTGTGAACCTCCCGTAATTTTTTTGGAACACACGTAGTCCTGGGTCCCTTTCGTTGATACAAGGATAATTTTTTTTTTGTTTTGTACGTTACGTGCAGATAAAAGAACATCAATGGTTCGAATGGATTGGATCTATCGTATAAGTTTTCGTCTCTGTAATGAAACGGCTGACTCCAAACAGATCAGTTCCGATACCAAAAAGGTCATCAGTACATGTGTACACTCTCAATCTGGTATTCCTTCCGACTTTCGGATAAACAATTGAACAATACGTACTTTGTAAATTAAACCCCTACAATACCAAACGGGACAGAGTACTTTCATTTAACATAAGTAGAGAAAGGTTTGTACAAAAGTTACGAAGGTACAACTAAAAGTACAATTGACAACAGTACTAAATACTAGAGTATTATTAGTGGTAGAATTTCCAAGATCGAGGTATATGTCAATGTCACCCTTAATTCCGAAATTGTTTCAGGAGTTACCAAGGTTTTTAAAAAACCTTAACAAACAAGATAAAGACACTTTTTACGGTGATTTTACAACTATCATTGACGTAACTTAGACATCTAATGGAACCTACAATACATAATGTAAATTTACCAAATTAAAGACATAAGGTACTAGTACCTTATAGAAAGAGAAATCAATATAGAAGAAGTAGTAACAGAAGATCAAAGAAATGTGTCTGGAAATGAGTCAACCGATTTAAATAAATATCTATAAAGTAAGAAAAACCACGTTAAAATTTATCCTAATAAAATAAAAGAATATAGAATATCTTTAATCATACCTTTAAGTTGTCTAAAAAATTATAACTAAAAACATAGGATGTGGAAATGAAACACATCATCAAGACTGTCAAAAGAACTACTTCAGAAATTCCGAACCATATGTATTATAGGATAGTAGACGTTTGTTACTATCAAAATAAAGAAATGATTGATCCTACGGAAAATAAATAAAAAGGACGGATTAAATAGACAGATCCTGAAGGTTATGGTTCAATTTATTTCTACCAATCTTATCCTTGGTAACAAAGACTAGTCACTACTTTTTGAAAGTTGAAAATGGGAACTAATACTATAATCGACACCCGAACAGGAAATAATACCGAAAATAATTCAATTCTATACAAAGGGGATATGGGTGACAATCCGAAGGGACTATCCAGTCGACCGCTTCTTAGACGGATGTTACACCCTCTGGACCCAAACTACGGACCCAACCCTTCTAGGAAACTTCTTCCGTTTCCGATGGGTGAGGTCATAAGACCGGACCTCTTAAGGTACCTGTCAGGTACCCCAGTGTTTCTCACCCTGTACTGATTCGCTTAAAGTGAAAGTGAAAGTATAGGTGACAACTCTTAAAAAGTACTGACCTATAACTCTAAAGAATTTACTAAAAAGATATATATAATTGTTTATTAATATTAAAAATAAGAAGTAAACCAATTACACCATATAGAATAACAAACTACACACCGAGACGGTTGTAGAAACATAAAGACCTAAATTTATAATACATACTAAGAAAAAAAAAAAAACAAAATAAATAAAATAAAAAAAAATTAAAATTTTAGAAATTAAGAACGTACGCAAGGGTTTGTACTTGGGGGGAGGGTGGAGGGAGGGGTATTGTAGAGAGACCCAGTAGGGGTACGTGGTCGAGGTTCGTACGACATAGGACGTAGTCTGTATCTGACCGCTAAGTTAAGAATGTACTATCATATGTACAATCTTACAGTAAGAGGGTTTAGTAGGGTGGGAGAGGGAGGGAGACTCAGGTTTTCAGGTAATATGTGTAGACACAGAGAAAGGGACAGAACGTATGTCCCAGCAGTAACGGTAGAAGGATTTAAGGTATATATACACAATCATATGACATAACCACAAAAAGAAAGACCGAATGAAGTGAGACATATTAGCCGAGGTCAAAGTAGGTAGAGTAGTCTTGACTAAGTTTACTTAAGAAAAATTACCGACTCATTATGAGGTAACACATATACATGGTGTCGAAAGAATAGGTAAGTAGACGACTACCTGTAGATCCAACAAAGGTACAGGACCGATAATATTTGTCACGACGCTACTTGTAACCCCATGTACACAGAGAAAGTTAAGACCAAAGGAGCCACACATACGGGTCGTCACCCTAACGACCCAGTATTCCATCAAGATAAACGTTAAAAAATTCCTTAGAGGTGTGACAAGAGGTATCACCGACATGATCAAACGTAAGGGTGGTTGTCACATCCTCCCAAGGGAAAAGAGGTGTGGGAGAGGTCGTAAATAACGAACGTCTAAAAACCTAGCGTCGGTAAGACTGACCACACTTCACCATGGAGTAACACCAAAACTAAACGTAAAGAGATTATTACTCACTACAACTCGTAGAAAAGTACACAAACAATCGGTAGGCATACAGAAGAAACCTCTTTACAGATAAATCAAGAAACCGGGTAAAAAACTAACCCAGCAAATAAAAAGACCTTAACTCGACGTCTTCAACGAACATATAAAAACTCTAATCAACAAACAGTCAACGAAGTAAACGATAATAAAAGAGGGTAAGTCTTCCGACAGAAAAGTGGAACGAATATAAAAGGAAACAACACGTCTTCGAAAATTAAAATTAATCTAGGGTAAACAAATAAAAACGAAAATAAAGGTCTTAAGACCCTCCACCTAGTATCTCCTAGGACGACACTAAATACAGACTCTCACAAAACGGATACAAGAGGAGATCCTCAAAATATCAAAGACTAGAATGTAAATCTAGAAATTAGGTAAAACTCAAATAAAAACACATGCCACTATCTTTCACTAGATCAAAGTAAGAAAATGTTCACCAACTGGTCAAAAGGGTCGTGGTGAACAATTTCTCTAACAGAAATGAGGTAACATATAAGAACGGAGGAAACAGTTTCTATTCCACAGGTATACACACACCTAAATAGAGACCCGAAAGATAAAACAAGGTAACTAGATATACAGACAGAAACACGGTCATGGTATGACAGAACTACTGACACCGAAACATCATCTCGGACTTCAGTCCGTTCAACTAAGGAGGTCAAGGTAAGAAGAAAGAGTTCTAACGAAACCGATAAGCTCCAAAAAACATAAAGGTATGTTTAGAACTTTAATAAACAAGATCAAGACACTTTTTACAGCGACCATCGAACTATCCCTAACGTAACTTAAACATTTAACGAAACCCATCATATGAGTAAAAGTGATATAACTAAGAAGGCTAGGTACTTGTACCATATAAAGAGGTAGATAATCACAGGAGAAACTAAAGAAAGTAGTCACAAAATATCAAAAGATATATATCCAGAAATCAAAGAAATCCATCTATATAAGGATTCATAAAATAAGAAAAGCAACGTTACCACTTACCTTAACAAAGGAATTAAAGAAAAAGATGAAAGAGTAATAAGCACATATCCTTACGTTCCCTAAAGACACACAACTAAAATATAGGACGTTGAAATGATATAAGTAACTAATCGAGATCATTAAAAGACCACCTCAGAAATCCCAAAAGGTACATCTCCTAGTACAGTAGACGTTTGTCACTCTCAAAATGAAGAAGAAAAGGTTAAACCTAAGGAAAATAAAGAAAAAGACGAGACTAACGACACCGGTTTTGAAGGTCTTGATACAACTTATCATCGCCACTTTCACCTGTGGGAACAGAACAAGGACTGAAATCGCCTTTACGAAAGTTAAAAAGTGACATACTAAGAAAATTACATAAAAACTTTATTCGAAAGATTATAAAACAATACTCCTTAAAACGTAGATTTAAGTAGTCTATAACTATATATTAAAAGAAAAGAACTTTACAGGTAGGAACCGAGTACAGTCCCATTACGACTGGAGTATATACTGAAACCTTCATAAGGAAAAAGAAGTAAGAAACCCCATTCTTAAACTCTTTCTAAGCATAATTAAGAAGAAATATACAAACCATCTTAAGTGATCACTTCGGTAGACCATAATCGTAAAAAAAAACAACCCTAAAATTTTATATATAAATAAACCAACACGACCAATAGAAGTAACGACGTACACCCAAAAAGAACGACGTGTGGTCGAAAGAGATCAACACCACATGACCCCGATGAGAAACACCATTACGTGACCGAAGAGTAACGTCACTGAAAAGAAAGACACCTCGTACGTGAGATCTCGTGAGCTCAAAGTCCTCAAAGCAATGTACCCGAGTCATTAACACCGAACGTCTGATATCTCATACATGAGTTATCAACACCGATTTCCCGAATCAACAAGGTTCTGTACACCCTAGAAGGGTCTCGTCTGCAGTTTGGGCACAGGAGATGTGACCGTTCGTCTAAGAATTGGTCACCTGGTCGTCTCATCGGGACAACACTAAAAAAACTACTGACTAAATTATTGTGATAATCATTAAATAAACAAGACTAACAGATCAAGAAGTACTATAAGAACTTAATTAGTTAAAGAAGACCTACCAGGTTAGACAACTACATATTAACAAGTATCATCATAGAATACTAGGAAACGTAAAGACACTACAGTTATAAATACAGAGGAAAATTAAATACTAAAACACAAGAGTCGAAATAATAAGCAACACTCAAATCGATTTTAAAAAGTTAAAATAGAAAAGCTTTCGATCAAGAATCAAAATAAATAGAATTTTTAAAAAAAATCAGTGTTAAAATAATTAAAGAAGATATTATAAATAAAAAAAGGAAGATGATTAAGATCCGAAACAAACGAAAAGAAAAAAACAATGAACAATGAGTGTTCCTTAGTCTATACTGACTCACTGATTGTAAAAACGAAAAGATAAAAACAATGAACTCTACATCTCAATCCAACAAATAAACTCTGAAAAGAAAAAAGAAAGACATCCGTAAATAACGATACTTGAAAGTACAATCCTGACGAAAACGATATAGGGTATTCAAAACTGTCAACATAAAATAAAAGTGAACAACGTCTCATAAAAAACTGAACTGAAAACTTAACAAGAAATCGGACAAACAACAAGTCATCGTACAACGAATTTTCGGTGTATAAACACTTAAAAGGACGAAAGAAAAATTTTTATTAAACACCATAGTCTCTTCAGAGAACTATCAAGGAACCTGTCGTCCCTCAACTTGGTTATTTAGAATTGCTTTTAGTCGGGATTTATAAGTAACCTTAAAGACTACGACTTCGACTTCGAGGTTATGAAACCGGTAGACTACTCTTCTCACCTGAGTAACCTTTTTTGGGACTACGACCCTTTCCAACTCCCGTCCTACTCTTCACCCGTCGTCTCCTACTTTACTAACCTACCGTAGTTGAGTTACCTGTACTCAAACTCGTTCGAGACCGTCAACCACTACCTGTCCCTTCGGACCGCACGATGTCAGGTATCCAAGTGTCCCTCAGTCTGTGTTGTCTCGTTGTTATTATCGGTTACTAACTTTTCCTACAAATTGTATAAGTTATACTGTTTTAAATTCTGGACAAATTACTGAATAGGACCTCTTACAAAATACACGAGAAAATCTTACACTCAAGACGACGTAAACCAATCTTATAAGTCATATACAGACGATTCATTTAAATCAGATTACAAAATAAATTCCGACTAAAAGGGGATAACTAATAGACCTATTAGATAGGTAACTACTTTTATCCCATAATTTAAAAAGATGATAATAATACAACGATATATAAAAGATCCAGACAATTATAAACGAAATACATAAATCTACGAGGATTTACCCATGTATTTGTAAATGTTTACTATATATAACGAAACTACCTAACTGGGGAATTAGTACTATATTATAGGAATAAAAATAGAATAATCTCAAAAACAAAATTTTAGACAAAAACAGACTATCTCCATATCGTTCCGGGTGTAAGAAAGTCAAAGTAAACATATTTTATAGCGAAAAGTATAGAAGTGAAAGTCAGACACACAGAAATATAGACTTTACTCAAAGAACAGCCGTCGCACATCAACCCAGTACAAAGAAACAAAAATTATTAAGTGAAACAGTGACATACAAAAACCGACCTCTTAAATAAGATAAATGTAAATTTCGTCAATAACCAACAACACATAAATAACGGTAAAACATTAAACAAAAGACTGACAAAATACCAAGGAAAAAGGAAGAAGGAAAAAACAAAAGGAAACACTAAATTATAAAAGGGATCATCATACGAATCTAAGGAAAAGGAAAAAATTTTTTGGATGTTTTCCAAAAATAATAGGTAATGATACTCCGAATGTAGTCAAGTCAAGTCAAGTCAGTGAGTCAGTACAGGTTGAGACGCTCGGGCACTTAGCGTCGTGCGGTCCGGAGGGACAGGTAGTGGTTGAGGGCCTCAAGTGAGTCTAAGTGCAGGTAGCTCAGTCACTACGGTAGGTCGGTAGAGTAGGAGTCAGCAGGGGAAGAGAAGGACGGGGGTTAGGGAGGGTCGTAGTCTCAGAAAAGGTTACTCAGTTGAGAAGCGTACTCCACCGGTTTCATGACCTCAAAGTCGAAATCGTAGTAAGGAAGGTTTCTTTAGGGTCCCGACTAGAGGTCTCCGAATGTATGTCGTTGAATATAAGTTTTGTCAGAAAATTTAAACTATTGAAGTCAAACTTACGTAACATTCAAGAAATAAAAATAAAGTTAGTTTACGTTTGATCATGTTGGTGATACCTTTTGTCACACCTCTAAGGAATTTTTTAACGTTTATCTTGACTAAAACACCAAAACTAACATGTGTAATTTACAAAAATAGAACACTTAGGGAATTGACAACAAAAACATGGATGAAAATGATTAAAAATTTTATAATCGAAATATTCACGAATAGTCGTGAAAATGTAATCTGAAAAGACTTATAATGTATAAGTGGAAATTGTCATTTAAAAAAAAGTATACAAAAAGATAATGTTTAATTGTAGGAAAGTAAAGTTGAAATTTTTCAGCGAAATTGTAAACAAAATTAACATCAGATCATCATTACTTAAGAAAGCTAAAACGAATAGACCTTTTAGAAATAGGAATAAAGTTAAGACTTATTGTAGAAAAGACCCATTTTATAAGAACGAACATTAAAATAAAGTCACGAAACTTATATTTACTGAGAGGGAATATCGACGTTTTATTGACGATTTATTAGATGACTATCAGTACACCTCTAAACACACACACACACACACACACAAATTATACAACAAAAGAGAACGACGAAATTTATAAGGAAAGTACAGAAAGTGAAATATTGTAAAATCATTTTTTACACAGAATTACACTTAAAGAAACACAAGGAGAACAAACCCACAGGTAGTCTTGGACCTTGTCCTAAAGTCAAAAGTGTCGGACTAATCTCTTCGAAAATCGGTAATGTATTTTTACGTTAATAAAACGATGAAAGAGAGGGAGAAGAAGATCCTGAAGATATTACGTTTAAAACTAGACGAATGACAACAGGGTATTCAAGAAATTTCCTAGAAGGGAAAAATAAATAAATAAAACGATAACAAACCCCAAAAGTGACGGAAACTAAAGTGTCTTTAAGAGATAAATTAGAATACAACTTATACAAATCACATGAAAAGTCAAGTAAAAAACATAACAACTCGATATACTAAAGGAAAAACATTTAAAGAATACAAAGAAAATGAAACGACTACAAATATAGAAGAAGGTTCTAACAGTCAGTAAAAATACTGGTAATTAAAACTGATAGTCCATTTAGGGAATAAAAGTGAAGTGTCTCCTTAAAAAGACTCTAAAATAGGAACAAACCCCCTTTATGTAAGGACAAAAAGAATAAAAGTAATTAAGAAACACAACCTATGTATACAATTATATTACGTCAGTGAAGAGTCAGAAATCTCTACTATATTACACACTCTACTTGGACGAGAATCGAAAAGGGGGTTATAAAACAATAACAGTTTCGTCTAAGAAAATAAAAATCACCGAAGGTCAAAAACTCTCACACGGTTCTGGAGAGTCACATGTTTTCCCATCTTAAAGTCAGTCGTGGATCTAAGTCCGACTGACCTACTGTCGTAGGTTTGTCGGTCGTTAAGAATTTTATACATTTATATATGTCATGACACCTCGGTATTCCGATTTAGGGTGTCGGAGGATCTTAGTCTACGATATTCGAACAAGGGACCTTTTATAGACGTCACGAACCATACGGTTTTCTAACGAGTTTAAAAAGGGGACCCTCTATGGTCGTTGTACCTTACTCAGTCTCCTTCTGGTGTTTTAACCACAAATGGTCGGACGTAGGAACCTTTTGGGAGTCATCTGGAGATCTACAGACGGTTTGGTCTATTGAAGGGAATTCCGGTTTCACTATCTTTTGATTTTATCCGGAGAAAGTCTTTTCCTAACTCCATACAAAGGTAGACGACAAACACGACAAGGGACACCCAACAACAGTCAAATCTAGATAAAGACGTAAAAATATTAAGGTACCCTGGATCCCTACTTTCGGGGCGACCGGTGGTCTCGGTTAATATATTTCCGGTAAAGAATCCTACGTCGGGGTATTAGATGTAGCCCCGTATTCTACATTTCTGGACCCGTGATCTATATACGTGTATGAGGGCAGAACCTCTACCATCTTGAGACTAACGTCAGCTCCTCATTACAATTATAATACGAACTGTATATTCCAGAGATCTATCCCAATATCACCTATAAACCAACACACGAAGTTATTTTCGGAAGGGAAGTCTGACGTCCATACCTTTATTCGATTATTTGGAAAAGGTCTCTTTCTCACGTAATGGAGAAAAACACGGGACCCCTACCATCCGTTGATTCTTGAGAGAGAGAGACAGTATCAAAGAACCCGATGTGCTTGTGTCCTGGGCAACTAGTGGTCTCGGTCTATTAGATCTCCATTGGTGTCCGTCGTCATTTTTCTTTTTACTCTATAAGTAACTTCTACGGAGGAAAACCCCTTTATGATCAATCGACTTTACTCCATCTTCCTCCAACGATTTTACTGTGACTGGTAGAAGGTAAGGGACTCTCGTCGAGTCATCTATAGATCAATATTTAATATGGACTTCGGACAGGAAGTCTGACTTCGAGGTCCTTTTCCTTTATCCGGACTAAGTGTCTGATCCTCATACAAAGTCAGACAACAGACATGTTATGAGATTCCTACTATAGACCAGTTCTTGACAGAGTTTTACAATGTCAAACCATTCCTATCTCCTAGTGTTAGTGAAAACCGGTTGTCCCGGTCCGGTTTGTTCCCTGTAGGAAATCTAGAGTCAATATTTTTTTTTAACCTGGTCTAAGGAGATTTTCAAGAGAAGATCCTCTATAATCACGAAACCTCTAGTCGTGTCCCCTTCATGTTTCTACCACGGAGAGTCTCGTTCTACTCAAACCTTCTCTTGTTTCTCACGACCTTCGGAAACAGGGATCTCTCGTAAAGTCATCTTGAGAGTCCGACTGTGAATTTCTATTGTTCGGAGAAAGTGTCCTTCGGACCCGTAAAAAGTTAACGGAAGGAGAGACTGAAGGAACCACCATGTCTACCAGTTCACAGACGGATGTTACGCCCTCTGGGCCTAAGTTAGGGACCAAGCCCTTCTAGACCTCTTCCTTTACCGTTGGGTGAGGTCATAAGAACGGACCTTTTAGGGTACCTACCTCCTCTGACTATCCGATGTCAGGTACCCCAACGTTTCTCCACCTGTACTGACTGAAGTGAAAGTGAAAAATGAAAGTACGACTCAGAACCCCACCCAGGTGTACTAATACGGAAATTGATACAAAGTCAAGTGATACGGTACATCCAGAATACTTGAGTCGGTGTAAACGATTATAAAAGAACTCCTAAAAATGAAGATAAAGTAGTTTATATATCGGACATTTAAAGTAAAAAAAAGACATTCATTAATTAAATAACGACTTCCTTTTTGTGTCACCGTTTAAGAGACAACCGAAGTTATTCTGGTTTATTAGAAATTGTATCGACAAGAATAACAATTCCGTGATTCAATACAGGTTTAGAGACTCTAGGGTACCTGACTCTACTTCGTGTAGTCCGAAGGGACAGGAAGTGATAGAGGACCTTAAACGAGTTTGAGTACAGGTAACTCAGTGATTACGATAGGTTGGTAGAGTAGGAGACAGTAGGGGAAGGAGAGGAGGGGAGTTAGAAAGGATCGTAGTCCCTAAAAAGGTCACTCAATCGAGAAACGTAGTTCACCAATTGCATAATTGTGAATAATTGTTTCGTAATTGTATCGATGATATGAGGTTTTAACTTCAGTTGTGTCAATAATGATGTTTAATGAACAACCTTCTGGGATAGGACATCTCTTTCCTTCAATCCTTTTCCCTAAATTTGTTAAGGAGGTTTGGTGTGTAATATTTATAACAATATAAAATTTACGAACTTTCCGTACTTAAGAAGTATTTACCTTTTCGTCAAACGATGACCGTTGTCTTTTGGAGTCGTTGTGAAATGGTTTACAAAATTGTAAAATTTCGATATAGACGAACCCTAAGTGTGTTACTATATATACCCTGTATTGTTTTCGTAAAGTTTCTCCCTTCAAACACCGATATTGTTCAATTTGAGTCCTTCTTTCTTTTTCAAGTTTATTGGAATGTAATTTTCCTTAATCTTAAAAAAAGAAACCCTTCCTTTGGGTTTAATCACCTTCCTTCGTTGATTGTTTCTAACTCACCTTTCATTATTTTATATTTGATTTTTTAAAAAAATTTCATTGTTATCTTTTCTAGTTACATTAATTCTAACTATAGAAACTCTCCTATTTCTTTTAACTATTTGGAAGTCTCTCATTTGGTCTTTTTTCTCTCTTACGGATTTGTCTATTTTAATCTTTACTTTGCCTCTGCAATGGTTGTTGTGGTATTTTTACGTTTCCTATTATTCTTTTCACGTTTGGTAATATGTGTGTTTTTTCAACCCATTCGATCTTGTTACTCATTTCAAGATCTTTACATGTTAGAGAGTCTGAATTAATTCTTCTTTATTTTATACACTTATCTCTTTAATGATATTTTTTTTTGATTAAGTCATTAAATTTCCAAGGGTTTCTCTTTTCGTGTCCTGGTCTTCCGTAGTATCTATTTAAGATGGTTTGTTAATATTTTGTCAATTGTTGATAAAAATAGTTTCATAAAGTTTACGAAGTGTTCTTTTCTTCCGAAGACTTGAGTAAGATATTCCGACCGTAGTACGACTGTTGTTTTAGTCCGTTTTTGTGGTGTTATTTCCTTCAATATCCGGTTGTATTGATTCCTGGTATCTATTTGATAGGAGTTTTTTTATAATCGTTTGGTTTAAGTTTTCATGTTATTTTATGTGGTACTAGTTTACTCTAAAAAAAAGATTACTATGTTTTACCGGGTTATAGACATTTAGTTAGTTGCATTATTTACTATCATTTTTGACTTTTTATTTTTAGTATAGTAATGGAGTTAACTACCTCTTTTTAGATACCTACATTAAATTGTAGTTGTATACTAATTTTTGAGAGTTTGTTCTCCCGTATCTCTCTTCTATAGAGTTGTACGACGACGACGACGACGACGACGACGACGATTCAGCGAAGTCAGTACAGGCTGAGACGCTGGGGTCTCTGCCGTCGGGTGGTCCGAGGGGGCAGGGACCCTAAGAGGTCCGTTCTTGTGACCTCACCCAACGGTAAAGGAAGAGGTTACGTACTTTCACTTTTCACTTTCACTTCAGTGACTCAACACAGGTTGAGAGTCGCTGGGGTACCTGACGTCGGATGGTCCGAGGAGACAGGTACCCTAAAAGGTCCGTTCTCATGACCTCACCCCACGGTAACGGAAGAGGTTATAGAGTTGTATTCTTTCCGGAATATTTGTGGTCACTTGGTCACTTCAGCGAGTCAAAACAGGATGAGAAACGTTAGGGTACCTGGCATCGGATGGTCCGAGGAGGTAGGTACCTTAAAAGTTCCGTTCCTCATGAAGTCACCCAACGGTAAAGGAAGAGGTTGGGGTCCGGATATGTTTTTTCTAGAATTATTGATCCTGTTGGTGTTATATTATCAGTGAGTGGACCTCGGTCTGTAGAACTTATCACTTCAGTTCACCCGGAATCCTTCACAATGATACTTGTTTCGATCACTTCCATTACCTTAAGGTAGACTCGATAAATTTTAAGATTTTCTACTACGATAATTTCACGACGTGAGTTATACAGTTATTTAAACCTTTTGAATCGTCACTGGTGTCCTGTCCTTTTCAAGTCAAAAGTAAGGTCAGACTTTCTTTCCGTTTTGTTTTCTAACAAATTTGATGGTATGTCAACGTGAGTAGAGTAACGATCGTTCCATCATAAGTTTTATGAAGTTCGATCCGAAGTTATTATACACTTGATTCTTGAAGGTCTATATGTTTAATCCAAGTCTTTTCCGTCTCCTTGGTCTCTAATTTAACGGTTGTTGGTAACCTACTATCTTTTTCGTTTCCTTAAGGAGGGGGTTTTAGATAAAGAGAAATTAACCGATATGATGTCTGAAACACACCTAGTGTTATTTGACACCTTTTAAGAATTCCCTAACCCTTATAGTATGGTTAAATGGACAGAGGACTCTTTTAACGTACACCCAGTTCTTCGTTGTCAATCTTGGTCTGTATCTTTTTGTCTGACCAAGTATTAAACCTTTCAACATATAGTTCCGACATATAACAGTGGTACAAATAAATTAAAGACACGTCTCACGTACTACACTTTCCGGTCCGACTTACTTAGTGCTCGACCTTAGTTCTGGTTGTTAGAGTCTATATGTCTACTATGGTGAAATTATCATCTTTCGTTTCTCCTTGATTTCTCAGAGAGTCACTCCCACTTTCTCCTTTGACTTTTTTGACCGAATTTTGAGTTATAAGTTTTTTTGATTCTAGTACCGTAAACCAGGGTAGTGAAGTCCGTTTTAATACCCCTGCTCCACCTTTGTCACCGTCTAAAATAAATGAACCCAAGGTTTTAGTGACACTTGAAACTGACATCGGTACTTAAATTTTCTGTGAAGGAGGAACTTCCTTTTTTTTTATACTGTTTGGATCTATCGTATAATTTTTCGTCTCTGTAATGAAACGACTGTTTCCAGGTAGATCAGTTTTGATCTGATCTACCAAAGAGGTCATCCGTACATACCTATACTCTCAACCTGGTATTTCTTTAGACTCGTGACTTCTTAACTACGAAAACTTGACACCACAACCTCTTCTGAGAACTCTTAGGGATCCTGACGTACCTCTAGGTTGGTCAGGTAGGATTTCCTTTAGTCAGGACTTATAAGTAACCTTCCTGACTACAACTACGACTTCGAGGTTAGGAAACCGGTGGACTACACTTCTTAATTGAGTAATCTTTTCTGGGACTAAGACCCTTTCTAACTTCCGTCCTTCTCTTCCCGTACTGTCTCACACTCTGCCGACCTACAGTAGTGACTGAACTACCTGTACTCAAACTAATTCGAGGCCCTCAACCACTACCTGTCCCTTCGGACCGTACGACGTCAGGTACCCCAGTGTTTCTCAACATGTACTGACTCGCTGCCTTTACTTGACTTGACTATGTACTTTTACGGCTTCTAAGGTGGTTTTTATTAAACTCAGTATACATTAAAGTTATTAAAACATTTTATTTTTAATGATATATCTTAGACAACGGAAAAGTATGTGACTATGTTTATATTTTTACTTTTTACTTCTTTTTTTAGGGTAAATATTAACGTAGTTTATCTTATTTAGATTCGTTCCTTCCTTATTTATTTAGATTGGTTCCTTATGTAGATTCGTTCCTTCATCTTCTGAACCTGAACCTTTTGAGACTCTGAATGTACCTTACTTAACTTCTACTATTTTTGTTTAACTTTTTGTATATTGTGAGTGTCTTACCTTTTTAATAATAACTTTACTGGTATGATTGGACCGTTAGATGTCTAATTTACGTTAGGAAAGGGTTTATGACTTCCGTAAATAGTGTCTTGACTTTATTTAGTAATATTTTATACGTACCTTGGTGTTTTCTAGGATGTGTAGGTTTGTTAGACCTATTCCTTCTTCTTTCAACCTTCGTAATACGGGAGACTAAAGTTTGATATGATGTTTCGTATTATTAGTTTTGTCGTGATGTTGGTCGTGTTTTTATTTGTGCATCTAGTTACTTTATTTTATCTCTACGGTAATTGTTTTGGTTTTGAGTTACCTGTACTCAAACTCGTTTGAGGTCCTCTATCACTTCCTGTCCCTCTGTACCACACGCCATCAGGTAACAGGTGTTTCTCATTCTGTGTTGACTCGTTGACTTATTGTTTCATAGATCCTGTTTCCTCTGTTCTAATATGTTACTTCTTTTTTATTTTCCAAGAAGTTATTTACCACAACCCTTTGACATGTCGATGTAGGTTCTGTAGTTTAGCCTAATGAAAGAGTGTGGTATATATATTTATTTGAGCTTACTTAATTTATGTAATTATAACAACATTAAGTCAACAATCCAGTACAGGTTATAAGACGTTGGGACTGTTTGGTCTACCTAACGTGGTTCGGTCGAAGGAAACAGGAGGTGATAGAAGACCTCAAACGAGTTTACTACAGGAAACTCAGTAACTACGCCGATAGATTGTTAGAGTAGGAAACGACGGAGGAAGAGGAAAACGGAAGTTAGAAAGGGTCGTAGACCCAGAAAAGATTACTCAGTCAAGAAGCGTAGTCCACCGGTTTCCTGACCTCGAAGTCGAAATCGTAGTCAGGTAGGTTACTGATAAGTCCTAACTAAAGAAAATCCTAACTGACCAAGCTAGAGGATCGTCAGGTTCCCTGAGAGTTCTCAAAAGAGGTTGTGGTGTCAAGTTTTCGTAGTTAAGAAACCGTGAGTGGGAAGAAATACCAGGTTGAGAGTGTGGGGATGTACTGATAACCTTAAAAATTTTAATCGTAAGTCAGAATATTTAAATATTAAAACTTTTTAGGTCATGGTAACGGTATCGTTACATTAATATATCTTGGAATTAAAATTTTGTAGAATTTTTAAGTTTTATACATATGTTATACGTACGTACGAATCAGTGAGTCAGGACCAACTAAGAAACTCTAGGGTGTCTGACATCAAGTGGTCCGAGGAGACAGGTACCTGATAAGGTCCGTTCTTGTAACCTCACGTAACGATAGGGAAGAGGTTCCCTAGAAGGACTGGGTTCCTAGCTTGACCGTAGAAGACACAGAGGACGTAACCGTCCGTCTAAGAAATGGTGACTCGGTGGACCGTCGTACAGATCAAATTGTCTTTAAAAGAGTACAACTACATACCGTTTTTGGTGGTGTTATAACATTTCATTAATAGGAGGTTAATTTTATTTAATTAATTAATTTTTTTCTTTTAAAGAGAATATTATGTATTACAGTGTATATCACTATATAAGAAACGAATTCGTTATTTTTATCGTCATTTCGGTTCAAGACAAAACAACTTATTATCGGTGTTTATTATCCTCTATACTTTTACAGTGATCCCTGAAGGGACCATCAGGTCATTAATTCTGATACGTGAAGGTGACGTTCCCTACGTCCAAACTAAGAACTACCCACTTGATTGTCGGGTGTATTACACACTTCTTTTTTTTTTGACCCTGTTGGGCTCCCTACCATGCCCCTTCCTCCTCCCTCCCCCCAAGTCCTACCCCTTGTACTCATATGGGCACCGTCTAAGTACAACTACATACCGTTTTGGTTATGTTATAACATTTCATTAATTGGAGGTTAATTTTATTTATGTAAATATAATTTTTTTAATTTTACAGTGATTTCATTAGAGGATCTTCTTTTTTTAATGAATCTAAAATTATTCTTATCCTGTATAATAAAACAAGGTAAAATCACCATAATATTCTTCGTATTAATGTTGTAAAATTTAGTCTATGGACGTTCCTCTAGGTTAGTCAGGTAGGATTTCCTTTAGTCAGGACTATAAGTAACCTTCCTGCCTACGACTTCGACTTTGAGGTTACCAAACCGGTGGACTACGTTTCTTGACTGAGTAACCTTTTCTGGGACTACGACCCTTTCTAACTTCCGTCCTCCTCTTCCCCTGCTGTCTCCTACTCTGCCAACCTACCGTAGTGACTGAGTCACCTGTACTCAAACTCATTTGAGGTTTTCAACCACTACCTGTGCCTCCGACCCACACGACGTCAGGTACACCAGTGTTTCTCAGACTCGTTAACTTGACTTGACTTTAGTCTATGGTACCTCGTCCTTCCTAAAAACATAAACTATTATTGTAAAAGGAGTTTAAATTATCCACCCATCCTCGAATTCATCTTATTTAAATTTTCAATAAAATTACTTAACGTTTAATTACGTAGTTAAGATTGTTCGTGGGTCTTTTCCTCCTTTATATCACTATTAATCTCTTTTTCAATGTAATACTGTCTTTTTCATATTTCCTAACCGAAAGTTCATTTACATTAACAGTATCTTACTCTCTTTTGTGCAATCTTTTGAGACGTGTTCTTTCCTTTTTTAATGTCGAGAGTTCTATTAATTATTTTTAACATTAAGAATGTATTCTATTAAATAACCTCTGACCTACACTTTGTAGTCTTTAACAGGACTCACGATACACCGAGCTAAGTATAGTAGTCTACTATTTAGGTCACATAGAAACATTTGTATAAAGTGAATTTCAAAATCGGTAACTCAATTAAAGGTTTACTTTACGAACGGAAATTGAGGAGTAGAAAGTTAATTTCTATTTAGTGACTCAAAGTGGACAACAGGGTCCAATAATATCGGAAAGATCTCTTCGTAGTGAGTTATGTTGATTGGGTGAATTTAACCTCTGACATTGTGTAGTGATTGTACTTTGTCTTGGAGGAGTGATTAGGAGTTCGGTAAGAGTCCAGGCGCAATTGACAAAGTAGAATTTACAGAGAGTAAAAGACGTACGGTTACATAAGGTTGGATCTATCGTATAACTTTTCGTCTCTGTAATGAAAAGGTTGTTTCCAGGTAGATCAGTTCCGACACCAAAAAGGTTACCAGTACATACCTACACTCTCAACCTGACACTTCTTTCGGCTCACGGTTTCTTAACTACGAAAACTTGACACCACAACCTCTTCTGAGAACTCTCAGGGAACCTGACGTCCCTCTAGGTTGGTCAGGTAAGACTTCCTCTAGTCGGGATCCTAAAGAAACCTCCCTTATTACGATTTCGACTTTGAGGTCATGAAACCGCTTCTCAACTGAGTAACCTTTTCTGAGACTATGACCCTCCCTAACCCCCGTCCTCCTCTTCCCCTGCTGTCTCCTACTCTACCGACCTACCGTAGTGACTGAACTACCTGCACCCAGAATCCTCAACCACTACCTGTCCCTCCGGACCACACGACGCTAAGTACCCCAACGTTTCTCAGCCTGTGCTGACTCACTGACTTGACTTGACCCTTCTTACATAAGGTGACATATGTTTTCTTGAATTTGTCAAAAAAATTTGTTGTGTTATTTTCAACAACACATAGTACTAATACTTTTTTTATTTTTCAAGACACACACACGAGTCAGTGATTCAACACAGACTCAGAAAAGTGTTGGGATACCTGACATGAGACGGTCCGATGAGACGGGTACCATAAAAGGTCCGTTCTTTTGACCCACCCAACGGTAAAAGATGAGGTCCCCCTTAGAAGGGCCAGGGTCCTATCTCAGACGTTGAGGACATAACCCTTCCTTGGACCCTTCTGGAAATCGGTGGACCCTTCGTAAAATCAGTAGGACTAATATCGTCAGGAAAATTTCTTTATCGACGATAAATTTTGAGTTGTTTATTGATTTCGTGGTATAAAATAAGAAAGAGTAAAAAATATCTATCATTTATCTTTTGTACCTTTTATATCAATCATTTTAGAACATTAATGTGGAGTCATACCGTAGTGGCTGACCTACCACTCAAACTCATTTGAGGCCCTCAACCACTACACAGGTAGTGGACCGCACGACACTAAGTACCCCAACGTTTCTCAGTCTGTACTGACTCGCTGACTTGACTTGACTTGACTGACTACCGGTGTGGAAGGTTTAAAAAGGTAACTGATTTTTAGAGATGTAATTAAAGTCAATATAGGGAGAAGTAAAACAATTTTATTAAATATGGAGTGTAATTGAAGGATTAGTGGGTGATTCTAAGAGACACGGATTAATCGGGACTTATAAGAGTAACGTACGAATATGTTAAGGATTGTAAATCGTTTAGAATTGATGAAGATGATCTGTAGTAATCTGTCGTTGTAAGTAAAAAAAGACATTCAACAGATGTACAAGTGACAAATATAGTAAAATATACACTTTTGTTACATCTTACGATAAAGATACTCAAATATTACTTAACAGGAGTAAAAGGTCGGAACTAAAAAGATAAGAAAGAATTTAAGAAAAGTGTTTTATTTTGGTACACGTTAACGTCTTTTTAATACTTTTTAGGTTTAATTTATATAATTACCCCTAAGGACTTTCTTTAAAGTTTTAATTTTAAGGGTGTCACTCAAGTGACTTTGTTGGATTCCTCATCGATTGTGTTCTATTCCATAGTTTCTTAATTATCCTTTATTAGATAGACTTATTGACCCTTATTAGATAGACTTATGGATATGTGTTTGTAAAGAACTTCAGATCTTGTAAATTCTAAAATAACTAAAGTTTTATGTAGTTATTAACATTAAAGAAACAAAATAGATGTCATTCTACAAGTCTTTTAATCCACATTACTAATTTCCGTAAAAAAGAATTATTGATGAAAAATAAGTAATGTTAGAGAGGAAAAAAGTAGTAAGAGTAAAATGGTGACTTGAAAAATATCACACTAAATAAAATACTGAAGAGAAACCCATAATAGATATATACAAAAGGTCTGACACATATACAAGAATTATCTCTTGTTCTCTTGTCACGGGGTCGATACCAAATTAAGACGAGATACTAAATACAAATACTGAGACCAATATCTATGTTAAGAACTTATTAAAATTCAAACGGAAAACAGACATCAAGAAAAACCGTTACTCAGATTATAACAAAATTTAGACTTACGTATCACGGAGAGGTCCGTTTTTATGACTCACCCATCGGTAAGGGAAGAGGTCCCGTAGAAGGACCAGGTCCCTAACTTGGACCTAGAGGACGTAATGTCCGTCTAAAACAAATGACAGACTCAGTGGTCCTTTCGAGAGAGTAAAACCGTGACCATACATTTAAGGTAGAATTATTACACGTATTCATGTATTAAGTCAATATAGTATAACTTATAACGTATCCGTCTTGTAGAATTACGTTTAAAGAGATTGTATTAAATTTTACAAAAGAACAGGGAAATGATTACGTATACCACTTCGAATCATGGGAAACGAACAAGAAAATTAGAGAGGTCTAGAATGACTTAGAATTTAGAAGTTCGTATAATGAACGAAGAGGAGAATTAAAACTTAGCATACATAGAATCATAAGATAGGTCTAACAATTATTTATACAATTTATCGATACCCGGACTTTGATGAGAATCTCCTAGAATGATCTACGATCCAAAACTTTCGGGTTATACTAAGATAATTATTATTACAAATACGTAAAATATGACAAGAGACATATTATAACTGGTACATTACAATGGGACCTTATTGAAAGTTATTTCATATAAACCATTATCTGAAGTCTTTAGGAGGTAAAACTCAATTCAACTTTAACTTTCTTATTATAAGAAGTGTGGGTATCATTTATATTGTACACATATATTAAGATAGATTTAGGTAAAATTCGTTCATATTACTTATTTTCGGAATTCCGTTATGTCTTAATGAGTTCTCTTTTGGAAACCTGTTAAACATCAATAAATGTGTTAGAAGACTTGGAAGGAACCCCAACGGATCATTTGTTGTTCCCAAGACTCGGGAACTTAACTAATCGAACTCTAAAGAAGAAACCATTGGATCTTGACAATCTGGATATAAGTTTCACTGACGAAAGAAGTTTTGGGTATGTCTAATTTTTTCGTCACGGTCTTTCCTATGAAAGTCATCTGTCAGGGGAACTTTGATTCAGTCGTAAAACGACTTCTACAACCGTCAGAACCTCTGGAATTAACAGTCTTCGTTAAAATATGTAAATTCCTGGACCCGAGTGACCTTAAGTTGACATCGATGTTATTCGAGAGATGTTTTTAGAATAGACCTGAAATCTATAAACATTGGAGATGGAGAAAGAATGTCATAAGGGAGTACACATATAAAAAAATTGTGTTTATATCAAATAAAAACAGATTAATTTGAAAAGAACATGTAAAGTAAATTTAGTTTATACACTAATAAAGAATTGATACATAATAAAGTCCCTTCTTTGTATTCATTAGACATTCTTATTTTTGGATTCTGTAAAGACAACATACTGCTGGGACATACGTTCTGTCCCTTTCTCTGTGTCTACACATATTACCTGAAAACCTGAGTCTCCCTCCCTCTCCCACCCTACTAAACCCTCTTACTGTAAGATTGTACATATGGTAGTACATTCTTAACTTAGCAGTCAGATACAGACTACGTCCTATGTCGTACGAACCTCGACCACGTACCCCTACTGGGTCTCTCTACAATACCCCTCCCTCCACCCTCCCCCCAAGTACAAACCCTTGCGTACATTCTTAATTTCTAAAATTTTAAATTTTTTATTTTTTTATTTATTTTAATTTTTTTTTNGTATCTCTACAATACCCCTCCCTCCACCCTCCCCCCAAGTACAAACCCTTGCGTACATTCTTAATTTCTAAAATTTTAAATTTTTTATATTTTTATTTATTTTAATTTTTTTTCACTATAGAATAAAAATAAACGTTAATATGATTTACTCATCCTGATATACATGAAGTTTGTTTTTATACATCAGTATCAGTTCCAATTTGGATTCTTCTCGGTATCCTACAGAAACAGAAATACAAGACTATAAATTGAGGTACGGTACGATGGTTGGTTTTTATTTCGTAACAATATTAAGTACATAAATGAAATTAAAATCTCTCTCCGTATGACTCCATAAAGGTGTTTTGGGTCTTAGAGAGAGGGAGTTTTTCTTCTCTATTGTTGTCTATTTCTCTTTTGACCTATTTAGTTTAATGTTTTATAACCTACTCAAATATATACGTTTTGTTAGAGTCTCACTCTCCTGTCCTTTCTTTTAACTAAAAATGGACTTTCTTTCGACGAAGAAATCTTCGTTTTACATGTTACCTCTAACTCACAACGACTAGAAAAGAACCCCAATCCTTTTCGTACAAAATATACCCCCTCGTACAATTATATAAACAGAACTAGTATATAAAACAAATATAAATATAAGATGACACTAAATCAAAATGTAAGTTTTTTGATAAAATACGAGTTTTTCATAAAGTACTAAGATGAAAGTTCACTCACCCTTTCCGTTTACTTGTAGAACCTGTCATTACGTTTTTGTACTTTTGAAAACAGGTCACCTATTTATAATGTTCCTTAGTGTAATAATTGATACTTTCTTTAATCAAATTTTTACTTTTTATGAATGAGATACTAGTATACACATAATCCATGTGTCTTTCTTCTATACCAAGTAAAAATATTCATTTTTGTATATCTTTAAGTCTCCTTTTTAATTTTCCGACTTAATGAGTCTTTTACAAAATACCTTGTGTACTTTAAATTCAACTTGGAATTTCCAACATTGGTAAAAGTGTATTGGTCATTGTAGATATGTTGACCTACATTTAAAGTCGAGAGAAAACATTCAAACTTTTTCGATTAAATATTTTATTTGAACCGTAGATTATTCATGAGTTATTTACAATGATAAGAATACAGTTAACATGAATCTTTAGAAGGGAGGATATTCATAAAAATTTAATTCTTTAAGTGGTTAAACGGTTATAAAAATTTTGACACCCAATATCCAGTAATTAACCGACAATTTAGTTAAAAAAACCAATATTAACATAATAGATGATTTTATAATTATTTTATCTTAATCGTATTTTATAGTGGAGTGTAATTTATGTCGTTCCTAAAAAAGTACTCTCAAAATAAATCTACACATACCCATATACTTATAAAAATATGAGAGTCAGTGTAAATTTCAAAATTTTTGATAATAGAATCCGTTACGGTTTCTTACGAGTTTCATGGTGTGTTAACGTGAGTAAAGTGTGTGATCATTTCATTACTAGTTTTAAGAGGTTCGGTCCGAAGTCGTTAAGTTCTTGGCACTTGAAGGTCTACAAGTTCGACCAAAATCTTTTCCGTCTCCTTGGTCTCTAGTTTAACGGTTGTAGACGACCTAGTAGCTTTTTCGTTCTCTCAAGGTCTTTTTGTAGATGAAGACGAAATAACTGATACGGTTTCGGAAACTGACACCTAGTGTTATTCGACACCTCTTAAGACTTTCTCTATCCTTATGATCTGGTGGACTGGACAGAGAACTCTTTGGATATACGTCCAGTCCTTCGTTGTTAATCTTGACCTGTACCTTGTTGTCTGACCCAGGTTTATCCTTTTCCTCATGCAGTTCCGACATATAACAGTGGGACGAATAAATTGAAGATACGTCTCATGTAGTACTCTTTGCGACCCGACCTTCTTCGTGTTCGACCTTAGTTCTAACGATCCTCTTTATAGTTATTGGAGTCTATACGTCCACTGTGGTGGGAATACCGTCTTTCACTTCTCCTTGAGTTTTCGAAGAACTACTTTCACTTTCTCCTCTCACTTTTAAAACCGAATTTCGAGTTGTAAGTCTTTTGATTCTAGTACCGTAGACCAGGGTAGTGAAGTACCGTTTATCTACCCCTTTGTCACTTTTGTCACAGTCTCGAATAAAAAAACCCCCGGCGTTTTAGTGACGTCCACCACTGACGTCGGTACTTTAAGTTTCTACAAATGACGAACCTTCTTTTCAATACTGGTTGGATCTATCGTATAACTTTTCGTCTCTGTAATGAAACGGTTGTTTCCAGGTACATCAGTTCCGTCACCAAAACGGTCACTAGTACATACCTACACTTTCAACCTGACACTTCTTTCGACTCGTGACTTCTTAACTACGAAAACTTGACTCCACAACCTCTTCTGAGAACTCTCAGGGAACCTGACGTTCCTCTAGGTTGGTCAGGTAAAATTTCCTCTAGTCAGGAACCACAAGTAACCTTCCTGACTACGACTTCGACTTTGAGATTATGAAACCGGTGGAGTACGTTTCTCAACTGAGTAACCTTTTCTGGGACTGCGACCCTCCTTGATCCCCGTCCTCCTCTTCCCCTACTGTCTCCTACTCTACCGACCTACCGTAGTGGCTGAACTATCTGTACTCAAACTCACTTGAGGTCCTCAACCACTACCTGTCCCTCCGGACTGTACGATACTAAGTACCCCAACGTTTCTCAGCCTATACTGACTCGTTGACTTGACTTGACTAGAATAAATACCTTATAAACTGGATAGTTATATTTATTCTGGAGATGATGTGGGTTAAAGGCAAAAAGAATTCCGACAGTCTTAATCTCGAGACTTAATACACAGGAATATTATTACACGTTATAATTTTTACTTTTGTTTTTTTAGTCGTTTGAAACTTCGGAGTTTAAATCATATATGTTCTGAGGATACCCGAAGGGACCACCGACCCTACCATTTCTTAGACGGACGTTACGTCCTCTGAATCAAAATAGGGACCTAACCCTTCTAGGGGACTTCTTCCCTTACCAATGGGTGAAGTGATAAGAACGGACCTCTTAAGGTACCTGTCTCCTGGGACTACTTGATATCAGGTACCCCAGTTTTTCTCAGTCTGTACTGACTTACTGATTGTGTGTCCTGAGGATGTATTTAATTAAGGTTGATAAAGTTGGACAAAGAAGGTCCTACATTGTGACGAATCCAGTATTAAAGGATTTAAGGTACATGAAAGTTTTTGGACTTTTTGTAACGATAGGTTAATAAAGGAAAATAAACAGTAGGAATTTTAGGGTCGAGTTTATAGAGTGTGAGTCCCTTCAGAGTCTCATGACATTTACGTGGACGATGTAAGGTGGAACCAATAGACAGATATCAAAAGAGCAACAATAATGACTACCTACAAAAACAGACAAATTTTACTTGTTATTTTAGTTAATGTTACTTGATTTATTATAGTTAAATAAAGAAGAGTAAATTTTATAATTTGAACGGAGTATAAACTATCAACACTTAAATAAAACTCGATCTTTTACAATATAAATACTGTTGTACGAGATAAAAAAAGAGAGAATGTTCACTTTATTAACCGTACTTATCTAGTGAATCTTTCGACTTAATGATTTTTGGTTACAGTGTAACCAACATAATGTATGTATACTTATATGATAATATCTCTATACTAGTAAGACTCTGTAGACATGATAAACGATTAGTCATAGAAGTTTTCGGGTGAATTGATTGAGTTGACGAACTATTAGAAAGTTGAAGAAAGAGATTTAAGTTGACTCTTTATAGATAAACTAAGAGACACGATAAATTTTTAAAAAAAAAGTATTTTCTATAAACTTTTATGTACATCAGAATAAGAAGAATTAAGATAATAACCATATATACTTCGAACTGAACATATATACGTCTGTTCACTGATGTACGTGAACAGACACGTACATCCAAAGTCCCAAAAACAAATCAAACGAAACAAAATGTCATTGACAGTTTTACACGATGATTCTCTTTTTATCTCTTTTTCTTTTCTTTTTGTATTTGTCCCATTTTTATTTAAGAACGAGAAGGTATTTTTCATTTCGACTTTATTTAATTATGACTCGGAAGTCCTGTCGTGATATAAGTATAGACTCTCCTCCTTTCTTCCGTTCATCCTGAACTTATTTTATTATTTTACATACAGAATGCGAACTGTATTTTATAAATTCATGGGTATAAAAACACTCTCCTAGACTCTTTATAGGGGAAGAGACTCAGTACACTTTAGTTCACCCGGAATTCTTCATAGTGATGCTTGTCTCGATCACCTCCACTACCTTAAGGTCAACTCCATAAAGTTTAGGATTTTCTACTACGACACTTTCACGAAGTGAAAGTGTTATACAGTCGTTTAAACCTTTTGAGTCGTCACCGGTGTCCTGACCTTTTCCAGTCAAAAGTAAGGTTAGGGTTTCTTTCCGTTACGGTTTCTTACGAGTTTGATGGCGTGTTAACGTGAGTAGAGTTTACGATCATTTCATTACGAGTTTTAAGAGGTTCGGTCCGAAGTCGTTATGCACTTGACACTTTAAGATCTACAAGTTCGACCAAAATCTTTTCCGTCTCCTTGGTCTCTAGTTTAACGGTTGTAGACGACCTAGTACCTTTTTCGTTCTCTCAAGGTCTTTTTATAGATAAAGACGAAATAACTGATACGGTTTCGGAAACTGACACACCTGTGTTGTTTGACCTTTTAAAACTTTCTATGCCCTTATGGTCTCGTAGACTGGACGGAGATCTCTTTGGACATACGTCCAGTCCTTCGTTGTCAATCTTGACCTGTACCTTGTTGTCTGACCCAGGTTTATTCTTTTCCTCATGCAGTTCCGACATATAACAGTGGGACGAATAAATTGAAGATACGTCTCATGTAGTACTCTTTGCGACCTGACCTTCTTCGTGTTCGACCTTAGTTCTAACGACCCTCTTCATAGTTATTGGAGTCTGTACATCTACTGTGGTGGGAATACCGTCTTTCACTTCTTGATTTCTCGGAGAACTACTCTCACTTTCTCCTCTCACTTTTTCAACCGAATTTCGAGTTGTAAGTCTTTTGATTCTGGTACCGAAGACCAGGGTAGTGAAGTACCGTTTATCTACTCATTTGTCACCTTTGTCACCGACTGTAGTCAAAAAACCCGAGGTTTTAGTGACGTCTACTAACGTTGGAACTTTAATTTTCTACGAATGAGAAACCATCCTTTCAATACTGGTTGGATCTGTCGTATAATGTTTCCTCTCTGTAATGAAACGGTTGTTTCTAGGCAGATCAGTTCCGACACCAAAAAGGTCATCAGTACAAACCTACACTCTCAAATCGAGATTTCTTTCGACTCGTGACTTCTTAACTACGAAAACTTGACACCACAACCTCTTCTGAGAACTCTTAGAGAACCTGACGTTCCTCTAGGTTGGTCAGGTAGGATTTCCTTTAGTCAGGACTCATAAGTATCCTTCCTGACTACGACTTCAACTTTGAGGTTATGAAACCGGTGGACTACGTTTCTCGACTGAGTAAACTTTTCTGGGACAACGACCCTTTCTAACTCCCGTCCTCCTCTTCCCCTACTGTCTCCTACTCTACCAACCTACGTAGTGGCTGAGTTACCTGTACGCAAACCCACTTGAGGACCTCAACCACTACCTGTCCCTCCGGACCACACGACACCAAGTACCCCAGTGTTTCTCAGCCTGTGCTAACTCTCTGACTTGACTTGACTTACAGAGACGAAAAATTATACGACAAATCCAACCAGTATCGAAAAGAAGGTTCCTCGTTCGTAGAAAATTAAAGTACCGACGTCCGGGGTAGACGTCACTAAAACCTCGAGTTCTTTTATTTCAGACAGTGACACAGGTAACAAAATTGTAGATAAACGGGACTTCACTACCCTGACCTACGGTACTAGAAGCAAAAAACTTACAACTCAAAATTTGGTCAAAAAAGTGACAGGAGAAAGTAAAAGTAATTCTCCGAGAAATGAAGGAGAAACCAAAGACTGTATTCCCACCACAGTATACTTATAGACTCCAATAACTATAAAGAGGGTCGTTAGAACTAAGGTTGAACACGAAGTAGGTCGAAGTATAAAGTATACTACATGAGACGTATATTCAATTTATTCTTCCCACTGTCATATGTCGGAACAACATGAGGAAAGGGTTAACCTTGGTCAGAAGACAAGGTACAGGCCAAGATTGACAGTGAAAAAACCGGACGTATGTCCAATGAGTCCGCTGGCTATTCCACTAGTGTAAGAAGGGTAAAGAAATTCTTAAAAGGAGTCCGAAAAAACTTTCGGAAGAATTTGGTTGTGTTATAACATTTCATTAATCGGAGGTTAATTTTTTTATTTAATTAAATTTTTATTTTTTATTTTTGTTACGTTTCTTTATCTCCTTTTGTCATCTTACCCCTTATGATCTCTAGTACAGTTCTTTTCATCTCTATGTTTCATTTGTACATTACGTTTCTATCCATGTTTTCCTGTTTTTTCCATACCTGGATTGTCTTCGTCTTCTATAATTCTTCTCCACCGTTCTTATGTGTCTTTTTGATCTGGTTTTTTTTTTTTTCTTCTCCATAGACTTACTGAGTCTATTGATCCTACTACATTAGTGAGTAGATCTCGGTGTGTAGAACCTCACGTTTCAGTTCTCCCGGACTCCTTCGTAGTGATACTTGTTTCGATCACCTCCACTATCTTAAGGTCGACTCGTTAAAGTTTAGGATTTATACGACGAAATTACACAACGTGAGTTATATTAAACCTTTTGAGTTGTCACCGGTGTCGTGACCTTTACCAGTCAAAAGTAAGGTTAGAGTTTCCGTTACAGTTTCTTACAAGTTTATGGTGTGTTAACCTGAGTAAAGTGTGTGATCGTTTCATTACGAGTTTTAAGAGGTTCAGTCCGAAGTTGTCATGTACTTATCTCTTGAAGTACTATAAGTTCGACCTGAACTTATAGTACCTACTTGGTCTCTAGTTTCCTACTTGGTCTCTAGTTAAACGGTTATAGACAACATAGTATCTTTTACGTTCTCTTAAAGTTTTTTTGTAGATGAAGACGAAGAAACTGATACCATTTCGGAAACTGAGACACCTAGTGTTGTTTGACACCTTTTAAGAATTTACCCTTACCCTCCCCTTATGGTTTGGTGGAATGGACGGAGGATTCTTTGGACATACGTCCGGTTTTTCGTTGTCAATCTTGGTCTGTACCTCGTTACCTGACCACGTTTTAACTTTCCTCATTTAGTTCCTACTTTTAACAGTAAAAGAACAAATTGAAGATACGTCTAATATGTTTTTTACGGTCCGACCTTCTTCGTGTTCGACCTTGGTTCTAACGGTCCTCTTTATAGTTATTGGAGTCTATACGTCTACTGTGGTGGGAATACTTTCTTTCACTTCTCCTTGATTTCTCGGAGAACTACTTCTACTTTCTCCTCTCACTTTCTTGACTGAATTTTGAGTTTCACTTTCACTTTCAACGAGTCAACGAGTCAGAAGGGTTGGGTCCCTACCTCTTGTCCAGAGAACGTAACGTCCTTCTAAGAAATGACAGACTTGGTGATCCCTTCAGGTCGAATTTTGAGTCGTAAGTCTTTTGGTTCTAGTACCGTAGGTCAGAGTAGTGAAGTACCGTTTATTTACCCCTTTGTCACTGTCTCAAATAAAAGAACCCGAGGATTTAGTATCTACCACTGACGTCGGTACTTTAATTTATGAGAACGAGGAACCTTCTTTTCGATACTGTTTGGATCTGTCGTATGATTTTTCGTCTCTGTAATCAAACGACTGTTCTTTTTCGATACCTAAAACGTCATCAGTACATACTTACACTCTCAACCTGGTATTTCTTCCGACTCACAGTTTCTTAACTACAAAAACTTGACACCACAACCTCTTTTGAGAACTCTCATGGAACCTGACGTTCCTCTAGTTTGGTCAGGGAGGATTTCCTTTAGTTGGAACTTATCAGTAACCTTCTTTACTACAAGTTCGATTTTGAGGTTATGAAACCGGTGGACTACACTTCTTAACTGAATGACCCTTTCTGGGACTACGACCCTTTCTAATTTCAATGTTTTCCTCTTTCTATCTGACCCCTCCTTCCCTATTTAACCCTCAACTCAAACTGTTTATGTATGACACGATACGACACAAATCAGTGAGTCAACACAGGATGAAAAATACTGGGGTACCTGAAGTTAGATGGTTCGAAGAGAAAGGTACCCCTAAGACGTCCGTTCTTATGACCTAACCCAACGGTACAAGAGGAGATCCCTACCCATGTACGATGACAAAATTGTATCTATTGGTTATTCCTGGATGATGTACCGTGTCCCCTGAGACGAGTTATAAGACATTATTGGATTTACCCTTTCCTTAAACTGTTTTTTATCTACATACATTCACACTTTGACTTAGGAAAACGACATGTTGACTTTGATTGTGTTATAATATTAAGATCATACATACATCCACACGAGTAAGTACAGGATGAGAAACACTGTGGTACCTGACATCGGAAGATTTGAGACAGACACCCTAAAGGGTCCGTTCTTACGATCTCACCCAACGGTAAAAGATGGGGTTTAAGTCGATATCAGGTTACATTTTATTTATAATTGTTTTCCTTAAGACATCCTTTCAGTTTGACATGAATTATACATTCGTGTAAATGTATGTGTTGTGATAAAATTTACGAAATGAACACAATAGATTAAACTGCGAGGATCATTAGGATACTCCTTCGATAACCATTGGAGTAAAGTGTCTACTCCCTTGACTTCCGTCTCTCCAGTTTACTAAGAATCATTTTGTCAACCATTCAACCTTCTCGGTCTTAAAATTAAGTTCATTTGTCTATCTCCTTAGTCACACAAATGTGCTATGTAATATAACTAAAAGAACTCTCTTTCGTACCAAACTGGTAAAATGAAAGTTCACACATTAGATCTAATTATAAGTAAATAGGTATTTTCACTATATAAACCTTAATCGTCGTAGGTTCGAAACCTATTTTTGGAACATAGGAATCTGCGAACAGTCAACCATGATGTCTGTACACTAACACTAAAAGGTAAAGGATTTATAGGTAGAGTCTATTTAATAAAAATCTATAAATTATATCCATATAATTTAGTTAAATATAAGGTTAATGTTAAAATTTCTGATTTCTCGGCCAAAGACCACCGAAACACATAGAAATTAGGTAACCTGTGACCAAATATAAAATTGACAATCCTTCAAAATTACATAATTAACGTTTAATAATCCTCTTTTTTTGATATCTTAAGAGGACCATTGATGATTCAGTTCTTGGGAAGTTGGTAAACATAAAACGTTCCTTTCTACCAATTGACTAGGAAATGAGAAATAAACGTTATCTCTTTATTCAAAGTACCCTCTTATAAAGAAAGAATAACTAAAGAGGGAAAAGGTATAAGATGTCACTATTAATTTGTTTTTAATATTTGTATATCTCAAAGTCGCGATAAGTAACAATATTTAAAATTCCTTATAAGACGAATTTCAGAAATTTAAAACATTGATTGTTGTTTTTTTAGGTGAAACGAACTATGACACAGAATAAAGAGTTTTAGGATTAAATTTAGTGTTAACGATTCATAAAGATGTAGTCTGTGGAAGGGAAGACGAGTGTGTACTAGAGAATGACGATGACGTTTGAATCTCGAAATCACATACAATTCTCTTTAAGTTCCTATGTGATACTTAGATAAAACTGAGAGGGAAAGTGTCATGATGAAGTATAGTAATAAAAAAAAGAAAAGATATAGCTCTCTACAATAAAAATTTAAGAAGTTAATTCACCACTTGTTGACATCTGGAATTTTTGTAATTCATATAGATTAAATTATAAATAAAACGGAAGGTTAAACTGTAATCTTTAAATTTATTTACTCTATATATGTTCTATATTCACGTTTTTGACTCTAAGTCCATATAACACTAATTGAATTCCGGTATTTGAAGTTTTTACTCTTTAGTCCTCAAATTTTGTTACAGAAAGACTAAAGGGTGAAGGTGATAGAGTTATTGTATGTAGATAAGTTACCGTATCGGTCTTTATCTGAACAGTTTTTTTTTTATGGGTACTTTATAGGTTGAGATTATGTTTTAATCGACAAGTAAATTAAAAAAAGTACTCAGTAAATAAAACACTAATATTTTTTCAAAAAATTTGATTAAAACATATATTATGTCTGTAAACGAGGTTCCGATGTCTAATATATTGATTATACTAATACGTATACATTCTCATTTTAATGTGTCTTTTAAAAATGATACTGAACACACTAGATGTATAAATCTTTTTGAAGACATTTGGTTCTTCCGTCTTACTTGACGACCTTTAACTTTCGGGAATGAATGAACAATACACCTAAGACCCGTAAATCACTTACACCAACTTTCCGTTTTTTCCGTCTTTCCGTTTTTCCCGTTTTTTTTCTTTCCATAACAAATTTTACGACCAAGTCTTAATAAATATAAAAATTTAAATTCTTATTGACTAAGAGTTATTATTGATCAAAATTCACAAGTTGTATCTTTAAAGTATCAACATACATAATCTTTTCATAGTGACATTATTCGGATGAATGGTAAACAATGGTACGTTTCAACAAAATTATCATAACTGATATAAAAGACATGACATTTAAAATAGTAACACTGAGTATAGAAATAACACATAAATATGTACACTATCAAAATGGAGAAGTAGGTGAAATGTATAAATATGTTGTGTGGGGGGTTGTCAGGAGGCGACACCGATATGGTTAAACGAGAAAAGAAACACAGACGAAAACAATGTAATAAACACAAAGGAAGAAAGCCACAAACTAAGGTATATATTCCCTTTAGTATACCATATACAGAAAGAGAAAGACTTAATAAATAAAATGGCATTATCGGAGATCCAGGTAACTACAACGGTATTTGTCATTCTAAAGTCAATAAAATACCGACTTATGTAAGGTAACACATACATATATATGATACGTAAATCATCAAGATCATCTGAAAACCATCATAGAAATCTTATAAACTACATATATAGTACAATAGACGTTTGTCAAATACATGAGAACGGACCTTTTAGGGTACCTACCTCCTCGTATACGACGTCAGGTACCCCAGCGATTCTCAACCTGTGCTGACTGGCAGAAGTGAAAGTGAAAAGTGAAAGTACGTGACCTCTTCCTTTACCGTTGGGTGAAGTCACAAGAACGGACCTCTTAGGGTCCCTACCTCCTCGGAGAATCCGACGGCAGATACCCCAGCGTGTCTGAGCCTGTGCTGACTTGACTAAGTCGTCGTCGTCGTCGGTTCTACACTTTTGTTGGGTGTATATATGGTCCAGAAAAATAGGTAAGTAGATGATTACCTGTAAACCCACAAAAGTATAGAATCTATAACATTTATTTTGAAGTAATTTGTATCCCATGTATATAAAAATTTTAATCCTAAAAACACCTAAAACAAACAAAAATAGTAAGAAATAAAAAAAATAAAAAATAAAAAAATAAAAAAATTAAAATTTTAGAAATTAAGAATGTACTCAAGGGTTTGTACTTGAGGGGAGGGTGGAGGGAGGGGTATTGTAGATTTATTGGGTCCTCACCTCGATGACTTAGTATACTATCAAAATCGAAATAAAAAAACTTATTGGATTTGATGACTATCGAGTGATCTTTTCTTAGACGGACTTTACGTCCTCTGGGGCCAAACTAAGGACCCAGTCCTTCTAGGGGACCTCTTCTCTATCCGATGGGTAAGGTTATAAGTACCCGGAGGGACCACCGAGTTTACCATTTCTTAGACGGACGTCCTCTGGACCCAAGTCAGGTGCCTAACCCTTCTAGGGGACCTCCTCCCGTACCGTTGGGTGAGGTCATAAGAAGGGACCTCTTCAGGGTTTCTGTCTGCTCGTACCACCCATCGTTTCTCAACCTGTACTGACTGACTGATTCGTGTGTTTGACAAAATCTGTAACGGACGTAGTTAAATATAGGTGTGGGGATGGGGAGGGTGTTCTCATGTGTCCCAAGAGAAAAGAGGTGAAGGAGTGGTTGTGAACGATAAGGAACGTAGAAAAAAAAAAAAAAAACGGAGACGGAGATATAACCTGAAAACGTCAAGACACCTCGAGGGGGCGGGAAAAAAGAGAAAGAAGGTAAAAAAGAAAAAATATTATAATTAAAAAATTTTTGTATAATATAAAAAAGATGGAAATAAGGGTACAAACGGAAAGGATGACAAGAAAGGGGGAACGACAATTGGAAATAAATTTTTTTTAAAAAAAATAAAAATGAAATGAAATGTTATGACATAACCAAAACGGTATGTAACTGTACTTAGACAGTGCCCACATGTACTCAAGGGTTAGGACTTGGGTGGAGGGTGGGGTATAGTAGAGAGACCAAGTAGGGACACGTGGTCGGGGTTCGTAGGACATAGGACATAACTTGTATCTGACCACTAAGCAAAGAATGTACTATCATATGTACAAAGTTACGGTAAGAGGGTGTAGTAGGGTGGGAGAGGGAGAGGGAGTCTCAGGTTTACAGGCAAGATATGTAGACACAGAGAAAACGACAGAGCGTATGTCCGTCTACTTACCTATTCTTTCGACACCATGTATATGTGTTACCTCATAATGAGTCGGTAATTTTTCTTATGTAAACTTAGTCAAGATTACTCTACCTACTTTGACCTCGACTAATATGTCTCACTTCATTCGGTCTTTCTTTTTGTGGTTATACCATATGATTGTGTATAAGGAACGCAGAAATTACTATCAATAAGACTGTCCAGTTCGACCTCTACCGTTCTCATTTGTAGTTATAGAACCCTCATACACTTGATTTTACCTGTCCTTACCCTTTTACATTAAGTCTACTGGTAATATAGATGATGACACTCGTTCTTAGGGTATCTTCTTTACCTCGTCGGGAGTATTAGTTGTTTCCTCACGTTTTACGTCATGAACCCACGTTCGAGTTTTTGTTGTCTTACTAGCGTTAAACAAAGGTTCCGTTTGTTAAGTTGTAGTGTCATTAAGTTGAGACACGAGGTTGGTTACTAAGGTTTTTTCAACTACAATGGTCAAGATACTTCTGGATATTCTGAAAGATCTTGGTTTCGGTTTTTTCTTTATATTAAAAGTAGTATCCACTAACCTTACGTTTTCATCCTTAAGTTCTAGATTAACCTCGTTGTCCGTTCTAATCGGAACTTCAAGTTGTAGTTCATCCCGTTTCAGATTGTTTCAAAACGGTTCCCTTGTGTGCAAAGGTTGAAAGGGAAAAGGATTGGGAAAAGGTTGCTGTGTTCTCTACTGAGTTGTGTACCCGTAGAAGTTACTAGTAATGGGTTTAGTCTAACTAATATAATAAACGTTGACTTCTACATCTACGAGATATGTCAGTCGTTTTTGTTCTACGCCTCGTCTAACACCGAGTTTAGTACTTGAAGAATAATGTTTTAAGTCAGTATTTGACTTCTTTCATTCCTTTTGGTGATTCGGTAAGTCCATACTGGATTTAGTTTAGGGAATACTAATATGTTTCTTCCACTACTCATCTAAGTTCCCTAATCTAAACCATCTACCTTACGGACTTCTTGATACCCGTCTTTTTAATATTGTAACCTGTTCTTCGTCACTGGTCTTAGTAAGATTTCTTTTTCTTTACGTTCTTCCGTTTCACCAACAGATTCCTCCGAATCTATGGTCTTCTTTCTTCTCTTCATTTTCCGTTTCCTCTTTCCCTTTCTATATGGGTTGACATACGTCTCAAGGTCTCTTACCGTTCCTCTCAATTGTTCCAAAAGAAGTTACTTTTTACGTTTCTTTATCTCCGTTTGTTATCTTACCCTTTCTGATCTCTAGAGAAGTTCTTTTAATCTCGATAGTTTCCTTGTAAAGTACGTTCCTATCTGTGTTATTCCTTGTCTTTACCATTCTTGGAGTGTCTCCGTCTTCTCTCATTTTTCTCGACTTTTCTTAATTATCTAATTATGTTTTTTCCAGGATTACTGGTCCTATTGGTACTACCACCCCAGTGAGTGGATCTGTCTATAGGACCTCACACTTCAGTTCTCCCGGAATCCTTCGTAATGATACTCGTCTCCATCACCTCCACTACCTTAAGGTCGACTCGATAAAGTTTAGGATTTTCTACTACGACACTTTCACGATATGAGTCATACCATCGTTTAAACCTTTTGGTTCGTCAACGATGTCCCGACCTTTTCCAGTCACAAGTAGGGTTAGGGTTTCTTCTTATCACGATTTGTTACAAGTTTGACGTCATGTCAACGTGATTAAAGGGTACGATTATTCCAATATAAGTTTTAGGAAGTTCGATCGAAGACAGTCGTCATGAACTTAACTCTTGAAGGTCTACATATTCGACCTAAATCTTTTCCAAGTCCTTGGTCTCTAGTTTAAAGACTATGAGTAACATAGTATCTTTTTCGTTCCATTAAGGTCTTTTTAGTAGATGACGAAGTAACTGATACAATTTCGGAAACTGACACACCTAGTGTTGTTTGACACCTTTTAAGAATTTCTTAACCCTTATGGTCTAATAGAATGGATAGAGGAGTCTTTGAACTTACGTTCAGTTCTTCGTTATTAATCTTGGAATGTATCTTGTTGACTGACCAAGTTTTAACCCTTTCTCATATCGTTCCACCATATAACAGTGGGACAAATAAATTGAAGACACGTCCTATGTAGTACTCTTTACGGTCTGATCTACTACATGTTCGACCTTAGTTCTAACGGTCCTCTTTATAGTTGTTGGAGTTTACAAGTCTACTATGGTGAGATTACCGTCTTTCGTTTCTCCTTGATTTCTCGGAGAACTACTCTCACTTTCTCCTCTCACTTTTTCGACCGAAGTTTGAGTTGTAATTTTTTTGATTCTAGTACCATGGATTAGGGTAGTGTAGTACCGTAGGTTAGGGTAGTGTAGTACCGTTTACCTTCCTCCTTTACACCTACTTAACTGTCTAAAATAGAAGAAACCAAGGGTTTAGTGACACCTATCAATGACATCGGTACTTTAATCTTCTGTGAACGAGGAACCTTCTTTAGATACCTGTTTGGATCTGTCGTATAATTGACAGGTGAAACTCCTGTTTACAGGGATACCAGTTTAGATACCGGAAAGGTGATCAGTACATGTCTACATTCACAACTTGGTATTTCTTCTGACTCACGACTTCTTGACTACGAAAGGACCACACCACGACCTCTTCTGAGAACTCTCAGAGAACCTGTCGTTCCTCTAGTTTAGTCAGTCAAGATTCCTTTAGTTGAGACTTATAAGTAACCTTCCTGACTACGACTTCGAGGTTTTGAAACCGGTGGACTACACTTGTAAACTGAGTAACCTTTTCTGGGAATACAACCCTTTCCAACTTCCTTTTTCTTCTCCCACCGTCTTCTACTCTGTCAACCTATCGTAGTGACTGAGTTACCCGTACTTGAACCCGTGTGAGACCCTCTGTCACACCCTCTTCATTCGGACCACTACGAGGACCCCCAGAGTTTCTTAACCTGTGATGATTTGTTGACTTGTTGTTATTAAGACTACCTACACCACACTATAGAGTGACATCAAAATTAAAATTAAAAGGAATACCAATCTCTACAACTGTAGAAGAATACACAGAAAACCGGTCGACGTAAAGAGGTACCTCCTTTTACAGATAAGTCTAGGAGACCGGTAAAATTTTAGTCACACAAACACCCAAAAAACTGTAGTTCGACATACTGAAACAGCACATAAAACCTATAATCTTTTGAGACCCTTTATTACTTCATGTCTCTACGGGTCGTAAGACGTCAGGTACCCCGGTGTTTCACAGTCTGTACTGAATCGTTGACTTGTTGTTGTTCGGGAATAGTATATGTGACAAATGTATAGAGAAAAGGGTAAACCGTCCGTTGTTAAAGTAAAACAACTATCAAAAGAAGTGATACTTTTTTCAAAAATCAAATTACATCTGGGTAAATAAATAAATACCAAAAACAACAGGAAAGACGTCTCTAGTTAGATTCGTAGTAAAGATTCTCGTTACAGTTTCTCTAATGACGTATTCAAAAGAGATCTTCAAAATATCAAAGTCCAGAATGTAAATTCAGAAGTTGGGTAAATTTTAAATAAAAACGTATACTACCGTCTTTCATCAGATCCAAATAAAAATCCATACATCGACTGACCAAAAGGGTTCTGGTAAATAAAGGAGACCCTTATAAGAAAGGAAAACACTGTCTTTTGTTAACTAGTATATTGACACCCAAATAAAGACCTAGAGACAAAATAAGGTAAGTAGATACACAGATGAAAACAACCGTCATGGTATTATAAAACTAATGACATCGAAACATCATATTTAGTTCCACAATGTAGAAGTCGAAATAAGAAAAAAGTGTTCTTACAAAACTACTGAGTTATAGAAACAAAAAGGTATATTTAAAATCTTAATAAATAAGTATCACTTTCTTTAGCGATACCTATAAAACTATCTTTAACGTACCTTAAACATCCTACTTCCTCACGAGGTTACTTCCTCGTGACATATAAAAAAGTAAACGAAAATAGAAGTCAAAGGAAGTTGTTATAGAGTGACAAAAGGATCAAGTCCGTTCAGAAAATAAAGGAAACGATTTAAATAAGGATCGATAAAGTAAGAAAATCTATGTCAACATTTAATCTAACAAAAGAAATAAAAAAAGGGGTAATGAAACAAAAATATTATATTTTTGTATTTTTTAAAGAGATATAATTAAATCATAGGACGTTAAAATGAGAAGTAAATAGTAAGTTTATCTAAAAACCACCGAAGAAATCTGATAAGATACATATCATAGTACAGTAGACGTTTGTCACTGTCAAAATGAAGAAGGAAAGGACAAACCTACGGAAACCTTGTGTACGATTGTAGGGATGTAAAATTGAGGTGTGTGTGTGTAAATTAAAAAATATGGTATAAAATATAGAAAAACAAAATATATAGTAAATGAAAAAGGTATGTACTAAAGTGATGAAAATTGTAAAAATTAACAATATATCCTCTAATTAAGTCTCTTCCGTTACCGTGGGGTGAGGTCATGAGAACGGACCTTTTAGGGTACCCGCCTCCTCGGACCATCCGACGTCAGGTACCCTAGCGATTCTCAACCTGTGCTGACTCGCTGAAGTGAAAGTGAAAAGTGAAAGTTCGTAACTTCATCCTTTACCGTTGGGTGAGGTCACAAGAACGGACCTCTTAGGGTCCCTGCCCCGTTGGACCACCCGACGGTAGATACCCCAGCGTGTCTCAACCTGTGCTGACTTCGCTGAATCGTCGTCGTCGTCCTCTAATTAATTGAAATAACATATGTTAAAAATTTAGTTACTGTCCTTATTTATTACACCCTACTAGAGTTATAACAGAAACAGACTTTTTTTACTAAAAGAAAGAAATATTTTAGTTGATAGTATGTTAGTTTATTTAGTATAGATGGTTAGGATCGAAACCAAATGACATGTGTTTATTAGTTCAGTGGGGCCCAGATGAAACAAAAGGTGTCATCATCAAGTTTCATAAAATTATAACAAAGTCAGGTTCGTAATATGATTTAGAAAATGTATGTAAAAGGGATGATTATAATTTTTATTTGTTAACTACCTGTCAACATAGGGATAAAATATCTTCTCATTACATACAAAATCTTTCGAAATCGTTAAAAAGGTTTGAATAAAACGACTATCATTCTTAGAGGACCCGAAAGTAGCTATCTTCAGACTGAGGATTAAAAACGCAAATGAGAGGATCTTAGTCAAATAGTAGATACGTAAGTAATCCTAAGACTAGAATGGAGTCGCCTCGGTCTTGACTTTTACCTTTCTCTTAAACGAAGTTTCGGTCTGTGTATACCCAAACTTAATGTACAAACTATAAAGTCAAGTCAAGTCAGTGAGTCAACACAGACTGAGAAACACTGGACTACCTGTCATCGTGTGGTCTTAAGGGACAGGTAGTGGTTGAGGGTCTCGAACGAGTTTGAGTACAAGTAGCTCCATCACTACGGTAGCTTGGTAGAAGAGGAAACAACAGGGGAAGAGGAGGACGGGAGTTAGAAGGGGTCGTAGTAAAAAAAGTAAATCAGTCAAGAAACGTAGTCCACGGGTTTCATAACCTCAAAGTCGAAGTCGTAGTCAGGAAGATTACTTACAAGTCCTGACTAAAGGAAATCCTACCTGACCAACCTAGAGGAACGTCAGGTTCCCTGAGAGTTCTCGGAAGACTTGTGGTGTCAAGTTTTTGTAGTTAAGAAGTCGTGAGTCGAAAGAAATATCAATTTGAGAGTGTACGTATGTAGTGATGACCTTTTTGGTATCGAAACTGATCTACCTGGAAACAACAGTTTCATTACAAAGACGAAAAATTATACGGCAGATCTAACCAGTATCGAAATGAAGGTTCCTCGTTCACAGAAAATTAAAGTACCGACGACAGTAGTAGACGTCACTAAACCCTCGGGTTCTGTGATTTCAAAGTGACAAAGGAGTAGATAAACGGCACTTCACTACCTTGGACTACGATACTAGAATCAAAAAACTTACAACTCAAAATTCGGTTTAAAAAGTGAGTAGGAGAAAGTAGAAGTAGTTCTCCGACAAATCAAGAAGTGAAAGACGGTATTCCCACAACAGTAGACGCATAAACTCGAATAATATAAAGAGGGTCGTTAGAACTAAGATCGAACACGAAGTAGGTCGGACTGTAAAAGTGTACTACATGAGACGTATATTCAATTTATTCGTTCCACTGTTATATATCGGAACTACATGAGGAAAGGGTTAAACCTTGATCAGACAACAAAGTACAGGCTAAGATTGATAACGAAAAACCGGACGTATGTCCAAAGAGTCCTCCGTCCATTCCACCAGAACATAAGGGTAGAAAAATTTTTAAAGGGTGTCAAACAACACTAGGTATATCAGTTCCGAAACCGTATCAGTTATTTCGTCTTTATCTACAAAAAGACCTTGAGAAAAGGGAAAAGGTACAAGACTACCTACAATCGTTAAATTACAGACCAAAGAGATGGAGAAGATTTAGGTCGAACTTGTAAACCTTCAAGTACCAAGTGTATGATAATTTCGGACCGAATCTCTCAAAACTCGTAATGAAACGATCTCACACTCTACGCACGTTAACACACCGTCGAACTTATAAGAAACCGTAACGGGAAGAAGCCCTGACCTTACTTTTGACTGACAAAGGTCACGACACCGGTGACTTCTCAAAAGGTTTAAACGACCGTAAAACTTACGTCGTGAAATTGTCGTTATAGAAAATTCTAAATTTTATCGAGTAGATCTTAAAGTAGTACAGGTGATCGAAACAAACACACTATGAAGGATTCCGGGTAAACTGAAACTTAAGGTCTACAGACCGAGATCCACTCACTAGTGTGGTAGTACCAATAGACCCAGTACTTCTAGAAAAAACATATCAAAAAGACATATCAGAAAGGTGCAGAAGAATTATAGAAGACGAAGGTAATCCAGGTATGCTAAAGACAATAAATTTATCGAAGTTATTACATAAAAGTGTACATACTCTGTCTTGCGATGAAAGATTGAACATCTAAAAGAACTCCAATCAACCTCTTATTTACTATGTTATATATTTTAAAATTTCTGTTATTGATTCTGTTTTATCGTATGTGAACATCTTATATTGACATCTTTTTCCCACACAAGTACGACAGTGGATATAAAAATTTTTAATCAATAATAATGGGATTATCAAAATACCCTGTGTCCTATCAAAAAGGTTTTTTACTACTTTAACTTTATAGTTTCAATCTTTCCCGAGAACCGAGTGATATCAGACTATGTAACATTTACAATAAAATTTTATCGTTATAAGTAAAATAATTAATCGATGAATTAATTCTTTTATCAGAGCCGAGGAATTGAAAGTGTATTTAGTTATCTTGACATCGAGATAATGATTTAGTAACACTTAGTTCTATATGTACATTATTCTTTTAACGTGATTCGAGGTATCTGACTAACGTTGGGAAAATAGTAGATGATGTTTGACTGTCTGTCTTCACACAAACGTCAGTATTTGTATCTTTTATGAAGATCAAAATACATTTTTTCCTTCTTTTTACATATAACCCTTATTGCTTATTGGACCGAATTCGAGATTCCCTTCTCTAACAAGTATGAATAAAACTAATGAGACATGAAAATGAATATACATACCATAAATCCTCTAAAGAAATTTTGTATAGATGAGTTGTAATCTCCAAAAATACATACATTAATTTGTGTGTCATTAGATCAGTAATTTTTAATAAAAGTACCTTACGTTTAATATCAGACTTGGTCAAGTTTAGTTACATAAAAACCTTTTCAGTGTGTCTCTTAGTTGTAATTTGTCATAAACGAAAGTTAATCCCTTCACACACTGAATCTCGACTAGTAAACTTTTATATTAAACGTGTGATTAACATTTAACGTCTCAGTAGGAGGTCGATGTGACTAAGAATCAGAAATAAAAAATTACAGTTAAAATTGAAAAGTAGAGATCTACCACGAGGTCTGGACGTAATGTCGGTCAGTACAATTGTGGTCATATTTTTCGTTTTCTTTGTTTTTGATTTTTTATTTTACACTAGAATATTGATCTATTCAATTCAATCTTTTTTAAGAACCTTGAAAGTGAAATCCGATCTTTTCATACACAACGTTACACTAATTCGGGTGCTACTTCTACAAACTCACGACAAGAATTTTCATCGATTGATTTCAAAATAAATTGATAGTCACTGATCGTTTTATACTAGACTTTCGGTTTAAGTCGGAAGACGGACAAAAATACAGAAGGAACTCAATTCTTACTCAAACTTTACAAAATAAAAAACTTTTTTCTATTAGTAAACCTAAGACGTACGAGTCAGCGAAGTCAACATAGGTTGAGAATCACTGGTATATATCGGACGGTCCGAGGAGACAGGTACCCGAAGAGGTCAGTCTTATGACCTCCCGAGGATCCGTATATGGTACTCCTTTGGTTTTAACTTTCTTTGTGTACATAGGTAACAAGTAACGTCGTGATAAATGTTATCGATCTTGTATCTTCGTTGGATCTAAAGGCAGCTGTCTACTTACCTATTTCTTCAACACCATATATATGTGTTACCTGATAAGTCAAGTCAAGTCAGAGAGTCAGCACAGGCTGAGAAACACTAGGGTACTTAGCGTCGTGCGGTCCGGAGGGACAGGTAGTGGTTGAGGGCCTCAAGTGAGTCTGAGTGCAGGTAGCTCAGGCACTACGGTAGGTCGGTACAGTAGGAGACAGCCGAGGAAGAGGAGGACGGGGGTCAGGGAGGGTCGTAGTTTCAGAAAAGGTTACTCAGTTGAGAAGCGTACTCCACCGGTTTCATGACCTCAAAGTCGAAATCGTAGTAAGGAAGGTTTCTTTAGGGTCCCAACTAGAGGAAGTCTTACCTGACCAACCTAGAGGAACGTCAGGTTCCCTGAGAGTTCTCAGAAGAGGTTGTGGTGTCAAGTTTTCGTAGTTAAGAAGCCACGAGTCGGAAGAAGTGTCAGGTTGAGAGTGTAGGTATGCACTGGTGTCCTTTTTGGTATCGGAACTGATCTGCCTGGAATCAGTCGTTTCATTACAGAGACGAAAACTTATACGAATGAGTCGGTATTTTTCCTTGTGTAAACTTAGTCAATATTACTTGGATAATATGTCTCACTTCACTCAGTCTTTCTCTTTCTATTTATGACATAATATTGTGTATATATACCTTAGATCTTTTTACCATGACTTCTTAAATAAATATCCCGTTGTTACCTCTTTGTCCGTATCTCTTATCTGAATACCTGTACTCCTTTCCCCTCCTCTCCCACTTTAAATACCTTTCTCATTGTACCTTTGAATATAATGGAATACATTTTATCTATCGGTTGTCCTTAAACGACATACCGAGTCCTTCGAGTTTGTCCCCGAGACATAGTTGGACCTCCCCACCCTACCCCTCACTCTACCCCTCACTCTACCCTCCCTCAAAGTCTTCACTCCCCTATATAAATACGGATACCGACTAAGTATAACCCCAAACCGTTTTTTATCGTTTTAAGACATTTCGTTAATAGGAAGTTAATTTTTTTTTTTTTCTTATGACCTCACCTAACGGTGCAGGAGGAGGTCCCCTAGAAGGACTGGGTCCCTAGCTTGGACGTTGAGGAGGTAGGGGATGTGACGTCTGTCAAAGAAATGGGTGACTCAATGTATCTTTAAGTGTGTTTTTTAACTCGATGTTACAAACATTTATTTCAAAATAACCTTGTAAAGGTACGAGTGAACAAATTCGTAAAAGATGTCGACGAAAACATTCTCGTTTTCTGTCTCTTTTATATTGGGAGTTTCGGATTTTATAAATGCTAGACCAGAAAATGTCTTTTTTAAACCAGTCAACACTTGATTTGCTTTCAATGTCTGACAACGTACTAGATGAATAGACCATTATAACAATAACCCTTCTATCAGTTTCATTTGTCCATTTAACTCGATAATGGAGTATGGAATTCGATTTTACATTTGAGATTTAAATTACAAAATCTATTAGAGAGGGAATTCCTTTAAGATTTCGAATATGGATCTGTCCTTACTTCTTCATATAAGTTTCTAATTTTTAAGTTATTAAGTAGTAAACCGTATTATATAGGTTCTGTTTAGATTACGTTTAAACTATATTATAATTAAGTAAATTTACTCAATACTTAGATGATAGAACCGATATAAGGTAGTCAAAGTAGTTACACTATAAACGTATAATCACTCCTAAAACCAGAATTTATACAACACGAGTATAAACGAAAATTTATAAAAGTAGTCAACAAAGTTGGTTTATAAAGAAACCTTTCTTAATATCCTTGTAAAAAAGACGACAATGTGAAATCCCGAAATTATAGGGAGACAAAAGTAATTATTTAGGGAGATTGTAAACATCTATTTTTCTAAAAAAACCTTCCTGTGAGTCACTAAAGTAAATCATCTTTGTTTTTGTTACTTTTATAGTTGTAATAAGGGAATTACGGAAGTACTTATAAACGGTAAAAATTACAAGAGAATTAAAATTATTTGTTTGAAATCTTCACCAATTTTGTAATCTTTACGATTTTCTTTTTCATTATAACTTTCTTTTTTATGAGATAGGGGACGGATAGGAAACATTTTACTCCAGACCCATCATCTCACTTACCACTCCGTTAATATCCTTATTGACTCTGTAAGATAAACAATAACAGAGTTAACAGACCGAGGTAAAACAATTTTATCCAGTCATACAACCACAATTTTAGCAGACCCTTAATAGTGTTATCTGTAACTTGATAACTCTGAACTAAAGAAGTAGAGAAGTTGTTTGTTTTAATAAAGAAAAACTTTGTCTAAAACCTTCAATGTAGATTACGGTAAACTAAACACTAACTAAAGATCATTTTCGTCTTTAAGATGAGAATAATGATTCTTCTAAAGATAATCTCATTACACACGTTTATACTGTATTATTTAATAATCGAGTAGTTTAAAGATCTACTACATTTATTAGTCTTGAGTTCCTTAGATAAGTGATATAAAGGTACACAATTTACTACTAAAGTCCGACGGTGTATCAGTTATACTAACTCATCCACCATTAATTAACCCTCAATTATATCCGTGATTGTGTTTGTTTGTACTTGATTAAACCACTCACTCATGTCTTTACTGGTGCTTAGACTTGTTGTACAATGGTTCATCTTGACATAATAATAGTAATACATTCGTATGATAATTGGATATGAGTATTTTTCACGTAGAACATTATGAATTATGTAACACATGTGTAAAATAATACATTAAGACTAAGTTGAGAAACGATAATACTTTTTCGTTTAAAGAAAAAAAGAACGTTTCGTAAAGATGTATAATAACGACTAGAAGTCAACGATTCGGTACTAGCTGAGAAACGCTAGTTGATGACGTCGTACGATCAGAAGAGACGGGAAGTCATAGAGGGTCTCAAACAGGTTCAAGTGCAGGTAACTCACTCACTACGAAAGATTTGTAGAGTAGGTGACGGTGGAGGATGAGTAAACGGAATTTAAAAAGTGTCGTACTCCTTGAAAAGGTTACACAAGAAACATAGTCTGTCGGTTTCATAACCTTGAAGTCATATTTATTATCAGGAAGGTTACTTATATGTCGTAATTAAAGGAAATCCTAACTAACCAAACTAGAGGACGTCGAGTTTTCTTAAAAGTTCTCATAAGAGATCGTGACATTGAACTTCCGTAGTTAAAAAACCACGAATCGGAAGAAATACTATGTTTAGAGAATAGGTATGTACTGATGACCTTTTTGATATCGGAACTGATACATTTGAAAACAATAGTTCCACTACAGAGATGAAAAATTATACGTCAGATTTAAACAGTACTTAAAGAAAGGGTCCCTGGTTCACCGAAAATAAAGTACCGACGTCAGTGACAGGTGTCACTAAAACCTCAAACTCTTTTATTTTAGACAACGACGAAGATAAATAAGAGGAAGAGAAACAGTAATTTCACTACCCTGACCTACGGTACTAAAATCAAAAAAAAATTACAACTCGACGTTCGGTCGACAAAGTAAGAGGAGAAAGTGGGGGTATTTCTCTGAGAAATCAAAGAGGAGTGAAAGACGGTTGTTGACGTAAAGACTCTAATAAGTATAAAGAGAACCGTGAGAACTATGATCGAACACTAAGTACGTCACAAAGTGTATTACATGAGACGTACATTCAATTTATTCGACCTAGTGTTATACGTCGGAACATGAGGAAAGGGTTAAAACTTGGTAAGTCAACAAGGTACATACCAAGATTGATAACAAAGAACTGGACGTATGTCCAAATAGTTCTCCGTCTATACTAGACTATGTGGGTAGAGAAATTCTTAAAAGGTGTTAAACAATACTATTTGTGTCAGTTTTCGAAGTCATATCAGTTACTTCGGTTTTTATGTACAAAAAGACCATAAGGGAACAGAAAAGGTACTAGATTGTTTACAACCGTTAAACTAGAGACAAAGGAGACTGAGAAACTTTTAATCACACATGTAGACCTTCAACATCAAGTGTATGACGATTTTAGATCGAACATCTTAAAACTCTTATCAAAACTATCGTACACTTTACTCACATTCGTATGTCATCAAACTTTTGAGAAACCGTAACGGGAAGAAACCCTAAACGTACTTTTGACTGGAAAAGGTTAGGACACCGGTGATGACTGATCAGGTTTAAACGACCGTATAACTCACGTCGTGAAATTCTCATTGGAGAAAATAAATAAATAATAATAATAAATAATAAATAAAAAAATACGTGACTCTACTGGGTCTCTCTACTATACCCCTCCCATCACCCTCCCCCGAAGTTCTCATTGGAGAAAATCTCAAAATTTTTCGAGTCGACCTTAAGGTAGTGAAGGTCATGTAAACAAGGATCGTTTCGGAGAACTACTTTCACTTTCTCCTCTCACTTTTTCCACCGAATTTCGAGTTGTAAGTCTTTTGATTCTAGTACCGTAGACCAGGGTAGTGAAGTACCCTTTATCTACCCCTTTGTCACCTTTGTCACCGTTTGAAATAAACAAACCCGAGGTTTTACTGACGTCTACCACTGACGTCGGTACTTTAATTTTCTGCGAATGAGGAACCTTCCTTTCAATATTGGTTGGATCTATCGTATAAGTTTTCGTCTCTGTAATGAAACGGTTGTTTCCAGGCAGACCAGTTCCGATACCAAAAAGGACACCAGTACATACCTACACTCTCAACCTGACACTTCTTTCGACTCGTGGCTTCTTAACTATGAAAACTTGACACCACAACCTCTTCTGAGAACTCTCAGGGAACCTGACGTTCCTCTAGGTTGGCCAGGTAGGATTTCCTCTAGTCGGGACCCTAAAGAAACCTTCCTTACTACGATTTCGACTTTGAGGTTATGAAACCGGTGGAGTACTCTTCTCAACTGAGNNCTTCTGAGAACTCTCAGGGAACCTGACGTTCCTCTAGGTTGGCCAGGTAGGATTTCCTCTAGTCGGGACCCTAAAGAAACCTTCCTTACTACGACTTCGACTTTGAGGTTATGAAACCGGTGGAGTACTCTTCTCAACTGAGTAGCCTTTTCTGAGACTACGACCCTCCGTAACCCCAATCCTCCTCTTCCCCTGCTGACTCCTACTCTACCGACCTACCGTAGTGACTGAGCTCCCCACACTTAAACTCACTTGAGGTCGTCAACCACTACCTGTCCTTCCGGACCACACGACGTCAAATATCCCATCGTTTCTCAGCTTGTGCTTACTCACTGACTTGACTTGACTTACAAAGGATTTAGGGTGAACTCAAGTGTGAGGTCCTACAGACCGGGATCCACTCACTGGTATTGTAGCACCAATAAGTCCAGTAATTCTAGAAAGAACATATCAAGAAGACCCATAAGAAAAGTAAATAAAATTAGAAAAGACGAAAACAATCCGGGAATGGTAAAGACAGAAAATGATACGGGTAACAACGTACTTTATAAGGGAAATATAGAGGTTAAAAGAACTTCTCTAGAGATCAGAAAGGGTAATATGACAAGAGAAACAAAGAAACGTAACAAGAAAATTCTTCCGGTAGAATAGAGAAGAACGATAAGAGACCTTGAGACGTAAGTCAACCCATAATATAAAAAAAGGAAAGAAGGAAAGGAACACGAAGAGAAGAAAGGTGTCGATAAACATTCAGAGAAGTCTGTAGGTGAAACAGAAGAGCGTAAAGAAAAAGAGACCCTAACAAAACCAGTGTCGGAAGACATGTTACAAAGTTTGAAGACAGGTACCTAAAAGTCCGTGAGACAGATGGTCTGATTAACAACAACAAGCCAACGAGTCAGTACAACTTGAGAATCGCTGGGGTACCTAACGTAGTACGGTCCAAAGGGACAAGAAGTGGTAGAGGACCTCGGACGAGTTTGAGTATAGGTAACTCAACCACTAAGGTAGGTTGGCAGAACAGGAGACAGTAGGGGAAGAGGAGGACAGAAGTCAGAAAGGGTCATAGTCCTAGAACAGGTTACTCGACCGAAAAGTGTAGTCTACCGGTTTCATGATCCCGAAGTCGGAGTCGTAGTTAGAGAGGTTACTTATAAGTCTCTTACTTATAAGTCCTTATAAAGAAATCTTAACTGACCAAACTAGAGGAACTTCAGGTTCACAGAGAGTTCTCAGAAGAGGTTGTGGTGTCGAGTTTTCGTAGTTAAGATGTCACGAGTCTAAACAAATACCGGGTCGAGAGTGTAGGTATGTACTGATGACCTTTTTGGTATCGAAACTCATATACCTGGAAACAACGTTCTATTACAGAGACGAAAAATTATGTGATAGATCCAAACAGTATCAAAAAAAACAAAAAAGGGTTCCTCGTTCGTAGAAAATTAAAGTACGGACGACAATGGTAGACGTCACTAAAACCTCGAGTTCTTTTATTTTAGACAGTGACAAAGGTAACAAAGGGGTAGATAAGCGGTACTTGACTACCCTGGTCTACAGTACTAGAAACGAAAAACTTATAGCTCAAAACTCGGTAGAAAAAGTGAGAGGAGAAAGTGGAACTAGTTCTCCGAGAAATCAAAAAAAAGTGAAACACGGTATTTCTACCACGGTAGACGTACAGACTCAAATAGTTATAAAGAGGGTCGTTAGAACTAAGGTCGAACACGAAGTAGGTCGGACCGTAAAGAGAACTACATACGTCGTATATTCAATTTATTCGTTCCACTGTTATATGTCGGAACTACTTAAATCACCTGTCGACGACATATCGCGATCGTCAAGTCGAACCACGAGACACTACTGGATCTTCCTACCCTACCCACCGAACGACCCTGCTTCAAGGTTCCCCGTCCCTTATATACATATATATATCAACTAAGTAAAACAACATGTCGTCTTTAATTGTGTTGAAACATTTGTTAGTACGAGGTGATTGTTATTTATTTATGTACTTATTTATTTTGTCCTACAGTTTTCCATAAACGTGAAAGTACGAGAAAAATTTAAGAAGTGTAATCACTTTTACAACTTTGTTTGATTTACGGGCAGTCGTCTACTCATTTATTTCTTTTACTCTATATCTGTATGTTGTCTTATAATAAGTCGTAATAATTCTTCTTTTAGAACAGTACATGATTTTGTAACTACTTTAAACTCTTGTACTATTTCTTTATTAGGTCAGTGTTTTCTTGATTATTACGTACTAAGGTCAATATAACCCTATAGATTTGATCTGTTTGATCATCTTTATCATCTTTCGTTTATTGTCAAACGGTCCCCGACCCCTCTTTCCCTTTATTCCTTTACTACGAAGTACCGGTATGTGAACGTCAATACACTGGACTTTACAAAAATCTCAAGACGACACGTTATACACATATATTAAATATTATGGTATCTCATGTACATGTTTTCAATTATCCTATCAAAATTATAATATACAAAATAGATTAATTTATTTCTTTATTTATCCGTTTGTAAAGAGGTGATGGTGAGTTTGTTCACTTATTTTGTCAACCTCTTTGATTTCTTTCCTGTCTAAAACGGAAAGTCAAGTCAAGTGAAGTCAAGTCAGCGAGTCAGCACAGACTGAGAAACGTTGGGGTACTTAGAGTCGTAGGTCCGGAGGGACAGGTAGTGGTAGAGGGCCTCTAGTGAGTAGTCTGAGTGCAGGTAGCTCAGGCACTACGGTAGGTCGGTAGAGTAGGAGTCAGCAGGGGAAGAGGAGGACGGGGGTTAGGGAGGGTCGTAGTCCCAGAAAAGGTTACTCAGTTGAGAAGAGTACTCCACCGGTTTCATGACCTCAAAGTCGAAATCGTAGNCCGGAGGGACAGGTAGTGGTAGAGGGTCTCTAGTGAGTAGTCTGAGTGCAGGTAGCTCAGGCACTACGGTAGGTCGGTAGAGTAGGAGTCAGCAGGGGAAGAGGAGGACGGGGGTTAGGGAGGGTCGTAGTCCCAGAAAAGGTTACTCAGTTGAGAAGAGTACTCCACCGGTTTCATGACCTCAAAGTCGAAATCGTAGTAAGGAAGGTTTCTTTAGGGTCCCGACTAGAGGAAGTCTTACCTGACCAACCTAGAGGAACGTCAGGTTCCCTGAGAGTTCTCAGAAGAGGTTGTGGTGTCAAGTTTTCATAGTTAAGAAGCCACGAGTCGAAAGAAGTGTCAGGTTGAGAGTGTAGGTATGTACTGGTGTCCTTTTTGGTATCGGAACTGATCTGCCTACAATCAGCCGTTTCATTACAGAGACGAAAAGTTATACGATAGATCCAACCAGTATTGAAAAGAAGGTTCCTCATTCGCAGAAAATTAAATTTTAAAACATTTTATTCGGAAGTAAATTTTCCAGTTCCTTTGTACGAATTACTTAGAGGAATCACAATATAAGTTTACTAAACTACGTTGAAAGTTATCGTGTAGAATCTCCCACTTCACCAAGTTTGTCTTATCTGTTCCATAATATCTTTTGTTTGAAGTTTAATGATAGACACTTTGTCACCTGTTTGATGAATTAAGATCGAAGGAGGACAGTATATTCATTATTCTTATGACGGAATGAACGGTAAAATTCTATCAGTATAAGAAGAGACCAAGAATTTTACAGAGTATAACGGGAAAGACGGACTTGAGAATAAAGGTTGAGACGAATTTTATAAAGTAGAATAGGGAGTTCAGAAGGACACTATTAAAAGGGTACACGGTATACATTATATGAAGCCGTATTATTAAGATACTACCGACACTACGCTGAAAGTTTTTGTTTACTTGGAACTCGTTGTCTTCTTTCTTTTATACTATGAGTACAACCGACTGTCTACAACCATATCATCAGGAGAGACATGTGGTCTCTCCTAGGACAAACTTAGAGAGTAACTACTGGTTTACCCGTCACCCTTCGTAGTGGTCCTTGTGGGAAACACCTGACAAGTAAGTATTATCTTTATTAGTGATGAAACAAAAGTTGTTATAAAGTTTATTAACAGTAAAATTATTCTTTAATGGATTTTTACACGAAGAGTAAAGTGTCTTACTTGATATCGATATAAGAAGTGTTTCCAGGGATATTAGTTTCGATAGGAAAAAGGTCATCAGGTACATACCTACACTCTCGACCTGGCATTTCTTTGGACTCCCGACTTCTTAACTACGAAACTTGACACGACAACCTCTTCTGAGAACTCTCTATGAACTTGAAGTTCCTCTAGTTTGGTCAGTTAGGATTTCCTTTAGTTGGGACTTATAAGTGACCTCTCTGACTATGACTCCGACTTCGAGGTTATGAACCCTGTGGACTACACTTCTCGGTTGAGTAACCATTTCTGGGACTACGACCCTTTCTAACTTCTGTCCTCCTTTTCCCCTATTGTCTCCTGTTCTACCAACCTACCGTAGTGGTTGAGTTACGTATACTCAAACTCGTCCGAGGTCCTCTACCACTTCCTGTCCCTTAGGACCCTACGACGTCAGGTACCCCACCGATTCTCAACCTGTACTGACTCGTTGTTGACTTGTTGTTTTTCATCAGACCATCTGTCTCACGGACTTTTTGATACCTATCTTCAAACTTTGTAAGATGTTTTCCGTTACCGGTTTTCGTAGGGGGGTTTTTTCTTTACGTTCTTATGTTTCACCAATAGACTCCTCCGAAGTCAAGACACTTGTTAAGAAGTGTCATGTCGAGAAATCTCGTTTGAAAGTATGTTATTAAATGATAACAAGATGGGTATTCAGAAAGATTCATTAATAGTTAATGTACTATAAATATAGAACAATATGTAGATTTATTAAGAGTTGGGTTTAATCCGATCTATAAAACTCCCTTGTACGTATATGGATACCAACTAAGTATAACTACATACCTTCTTTTGTAGTGTTATAACATTTCCTTAATAGGAGGTTATTTTTTACTTTGTTTTTAAAATTTTTTCGTGTTTTACATACCTAATATACTTAAAGTCTACACAGAAATTATAGGGTAAAATCTCCAGTAAAACTCCGTAGGATTCACTTGTGTATATACTTAACATCCTAATACTTAAGTCCAATTGATTTATGTGTTGTTAATATAATAAAATAAACAGAAAATAAAACAAAACTAAAAGTTTCATAAAATATTGAAATAAACGGACACAGCAGACACTTCATAACCTTCTCTCTTTTTCGTGACACGAGTAACGATTGTCAGACCCAAGACCTGGGTTTAGTCGATTAGGGATCGACTTTTTAGAATTGTTTGTAAGGGAACTATCGAAATAAGACTTACATCTTGGGGTAAGATAAGAAACTATTAAGATCTCGAAGGAATACACGTTTTACTGAAATCACTTAGTATGGTAAAGATCCATATCACTCAAAGTCAAGTCAAGTCAGTGACAACACAGGATGAGAAACACTGCGGTCCGAAGGGATTGGTAGTGGTTGAGGAGGTCGAGTACGGGTAACTCGACCACTACGGTAGGTTTGTAGAGTAGGAGACAACAGGGGATAAGGAAGGGCGGAAGTTAGAAAGGGTCGTAGTCCCAGAAAAGTTTACTCAGTCAAGAAGTGTAGTCCACCGGTTTCGTAACCTCAAAGTCGAAGTTGTAATCAAGAAGGTCACTTATAAGTCCTGACTAAAGGAAATCCTACCTGACCAACCTAGTGGAAAGACAGATTCCCTGAGAGTTCTCAGAAGAGGTTGTGGTGTCAAGTCTTCGTAGTTAAGAAACCACAAGTTGAAAGAAATATCAGGTTGAGAGTACAGGTATGTACTGATGGTCTTTTTGGTTTCGAAACTAATCTACCTGGAAACAACCGTTTCATTACAGAGACAAAAAATTATACGACAGATCCAACCAGTATTAAAAAGAAGGTTCCTCGTTCACAGAAAATGAAAGTACCGACGTCAGTGGTAGACGTCACTAAAACCTCGGGGGGTTTATTTCAGACAGTGACAAAGATGACAAAGGGGTAGATAAAGGGTACTTCACTACCCTGGTTTACGGTACTAGAATCAAAAGACTTACAACTCAAAATTCGGTTGAAAAAGTGAGAGGAGAAAGTGAAAGTAGTTCTCCGAGAAATCAAGAAACTAAAGACGGTATTCCTACCACAGTGACGAATAGACTCCAATAACTATAAAGAAGACCGTTAGAACTAAGGTCGAACACGAAGTAGGTCAGGTCTAAAGTGTACTACATGAGACGTATATTCAATTTATTCGTCCAACTGTTGTATGTCGGAACTACATGAGGAAAGGGTCAAACCTTGGTCAGAAATCAAAGTACAACTCTACTATTTTCCGTCATTCAGGTCCCGAGAGGTTTGTCTCCTTTATCCGACGTTCACAGTCTGAAGAAAGTAGAGCGAGAATTCACCGTCCTTCTTTGTTTGAGTACTATATAAAAAAGGGGAAGAGGTATGTTTAAATTTTTCTACAAAGAGAATTTTATATCACAACGGTATTACTGTGGACCAAGGTGGACTTGAATTGAAAAGAGTTTAAAACTTGATTGGTTACGTAAAAAGAATACCTTTACCAACAGAATTCGACACAATTACATGAATACGTAAATGGGGTCTGAGAGAAGCAGACAAGACGGATTTCCGAGTCTTGACTGAACTGTTTGGTCATACAATGAGAGTATGTAACAAGAGGATTAGGTACATTTGTTTTGATAAGCATACCATTAGACGGAAATATGTTCTAAGTTCAGTTAACAAAATACCGGACCCTACTAAGCGGACCACGGTTCTAATAGAGTTTTACGTGGAACACCCAATCCCTGGACCACGGTAAGAGACTCAAAACTCTGTAACGAAAGAAAGTAGTTGTCTGACGATCATTGATACATTGTAGGTCGCTTTCTGATCGTCCGCCCACAAGAAAGACGGGAAGACTACAGATACAGTCTTCGAAAGAGATAGAGAAAATATGAAATACTTATTTCAAAATAAGTAATGTGTTTTCGAGACTCACTAGTTCGGAACAGAGACCGGGATCTAACTTAAGAAGAGGAGGCCTCCGGTTCTTAGGGTCACAGAAAGTACAAAGTCGTTGTAGGAAAGTCACAGGTCAAAATTGACAACGAAGAACTGGACGTATGTGTCAGGAGTCCTCCGTCCAGTCCACCAGACCATAAGGGTAGAGAAAGTCTTAAAAGGTATCAAATGGATACTTGTTAATACATAAATCTTGAAGAGTGCTTGTTAAAACTAAGTCAGTAAATTCTAATACATAGGTTTACATTTGTCTGACTGATGTCTATAATTTAAGTAAGTTTACATATTACTTACCACTTCCGATTATCTTTTCACAGAAGACATCATCTTTCCGACAAACAAAAATTAAATTATTTTCAATACCTTATGAAAAATTTAGGTACGATCATTTAACTTTTAATTAAAACAAAGACATCACCTATATTATCGATAAATTACATTTTCGAACTTGACTTATTTGAAGAAAATAAACATCTCGTGGACTATCATATTTCCCAAAAGGATTATCGAGTCAACCACTTCTTAGGTGGACGTTACGTCCTCTGGGGTCAAACTAAAGACCCACCCCTTTTAGGTGACCTCTTCCTTATCCGATGGTTGACGTCATAAGAACCAAAAGGGAACACAGAGTCGACCATTTCTTAGACGGACGTTTCGCCCTCTGGAACCAAACTAACGACCCAACCCTTCTGGGGACCTCTTCCCTTTCTGACGGGTGACTCAATAAGACCGGATCTTTTAAGGTACCCTAGTGTTTCTCAGCCTCTACTGACTCACTGTAAGTGAAAGTGACTATCATATTTTGTGAGAACAGACTTATATTAATTGTAAGTCGAGTCAAGTCAGCGAGTAAGTACAGGCTGAGAAACGCTGGGGTACTTAGCGTCGTGTGGTCCGGAGGGACAGGTAGTGGTTGAGGTCCTCAAGTGAGTCTAAGTGTAGGTAGCTCAGTGACTACGGTAGGTCGGTAGAGTAGAAGACAGCAGGGGAAGAGGAGGACGGGGGTTAGGGAGGGTCGTAGTCTCAGAAAAGGTTACTCAGTTGAGAAACGTACTCCACCGGTTTCATGACCTCAAAGTCGAAATCGTAGTAAGGAAGGTCACTTATGGGTCCTGACTAGAGGAAGTCTTACCTGACCAACCTAGAGGAACGTCAGGTTCCCTGAGAGTTCTCAGAAGAGGTTGTGGTGTCAAGTTTTCTTAGTTAAGAAGCCGCGAGTCGGAAGAAGTATCAGGTTGAGAGTGTAGGTATGTACTGATGACCTTATTGGTATCGGAACTGATCTACCTGGAATCAGCCGTTTCATTACAAAGACGAAAAGTTATACGATAGATCCAACCAGTATTGAAAAGAAGGTTCCTCATTCGAGAAAATTAAAGTACCGACGTCAGTGGTAGACGTCACTAAACCCTCGGGTTTTTTTATTTCAGACGGTGACAAAGGTGACAAAGGGGTAGATAAAGGGTACTTCACTACCCTGGCCTACGGTACTAGAAGTAAAAGACTTACAACTCGAAATTCGGTTGAAAAAGTCAGAGGAGAAAGTGAAAGTAGTTCTCCGAAAAATCGAGGAGAAGTGAAAGACGGTCTTCCCACCACAGTAGACGTATAGACTCCAATTTTGAAAGATTTTGGATCCCAACAGACAAATCATCACTTCCCTTAAGAAGTTGGAACGAGTTTTCGTGTCAGACATGACGACGACGACGACGATTCAGCGAAGTCAGTACAGGCTGAGACACGCTGGGGTATCTGCCGTCGGGTGGTCCGAGGAGGTAGGTACCCTAAAAGGTCCGTTCTCATGACCTCCCCCAACGGTAACGGAAGAGGTCTCAGACATGACTGTCCGTCATTTATCTTTGTTTCACGGGGAAACTTCGTTACTACAGTCAAGTCAAGTCAAGTCAGTGAGTCAGCACAGGCTGAGAAACACTGGGTTACTTGGTTAATGGTCTCAGGTGGGTTTGGGTACAGGTAGCTCAGTCACTACGGTAGGTAGGTAGAGTAGGAAACAGTAGGGGAAGAGGAGGACGGCAATTAGATAGAGTTGTAGTCCCAGAAAAGTTTACTCAGTCGAGAAGTGTAGTCCACCGGTTTCATGGCCTCAAAGTTGAAGTTGTAGTTAGGAAGGTTACTTGTGGGTCCTGACTAGAGGAAATCCTACCTGATCAACCTAGAGGAACGTCAGGTTCCCTGGGAGTTCTTAGAAGAGGTTGTGGTGACAAGTTTTCGTAGTTAAGAAACCGAGAGTCGAAAGAAATATCAGGTTGAGAGTGTAGGTATGTACTGGTGACCTTTTTGGTATCGGAACTAATCTACCTGGAAACAACCGTTTCATTACAGAGACGAAAAATTATACAGCAGATCCAACCAGTATTGAAAGGAAGGTTCCTCATTCGTAGAAAATTAAAGTACCGACATTAGTAGTAGACGTCACTAAAACCTCGGGTCTTTTTATTTAAGTCGGTGACAAAGGTGACAAAAGGGTAAATAAACGGTACTTCACTACCCTGGTCTTCAGTAGAATTTAAATGTTAAACTAATCGAGACTGGACTTANGGTTCCTCATTCGTAGAAAATTAAAGTACCGACATTAGTAGTAGACGTCACTAAAACCTCGGGTCTTTTTATTTAAGTCGGTGACAAAGGTGACAAAAGGGTAAATAAACGGTACTTCACTACCCTGGTCTTCAGTAGAATTTAAATGTTAAACTAATCGAGACTGGACTTACCCGAAGGAAACACCGAGTCGACCATTTCTTAAACGGACTTTACACCTTCTAGACCCAAACTAGAGACCCAACCCTTCTAGGGAACCTCTTCCCTTTTCGATGGATGAGGTCATCCAGACCTCTTAAGGTACCTGACATATCAGGTACGCCAACGTCTCAACCTATGATGACTCACTGAAAGTGAAAGTATGGGTTTACCGGATTACCAAAAGGGATGAAAGGAGTTAAATTCTGACTTAAAACTTCATTCCTCGAGTACTAGACTCAGAGTCAGAACAAAAACGACTGACATATTTCGAAGAGGTAGAAATCGAGGTTTTTTATGTTGGTTAGACTAAAACCATAACTGGTAGACCATTACAGGTACACATCTCAATAGCGAACACAATAACCTTCTTCCCCAAACGATAGTGGTCACACAAGAGAACCGTTTTGAGACAATTGGATACGTGTCGAAGTAAAACATTAGGTTCCGACTTGAACCGATAATGAGATCCATCGAGGACTGAAGGATGAAACGTTAACGTTAGGAGACACTATTCTTCTCTTCTAACATTGTTCTATACTATTTTTTCTGAAAAAAAATTCACAATCAAGATCCTCCAAAAGATCCAGAAGTATCATACCAAGTTGAAGTCAAAGAAGTCGTAATCACCAAACCGGTATCTAAACTTAATCACGCTATGACTTATGAAACGGAACCTTTACTTGGTTCTAGTAAGACAACAAAAATTCTAACATATATTCATCATGTAAAACGGGAAAATAACTGATACTCCCGATGAAGTAAAGAAGGTTCCCTAAGAACGGGTGTCATCATCCATATTACCACTAGACTTACTGGTAGGGACAGGTAAAATCAATCGACTAAGGACTCTACGACCACAAGTGAGAACGGTAGAGGAGGAACTAGTGTAGATTAAATGGAAGTAAGTAACTATATTGTAAGACCCAAGGATACGTTATAACAAGAAGTGTCATAGTCTGAAATGAAAGTGGTGGTCTGTGTAGGTGTTGACTCATATCGAAGTCAAAACTGGGTCGGAGAAGTATAAAAGACCTCAATAAAGAGACGAGAAGGGGTCCACGTATAATCTGTGGAGGGTTGGACCTCCCCGAAGGGAACAGTATAGAAAAATGGAAAAGTATGATAAGTACCCCGAGGACTCCGTTCTTATGACCTTACCATTCGGCAAGGAAGGAGGTCACCTGATGTAAACCAGTCTCGAGAGGTGATACTTGACAGGTAGAACCCATCGGGACGTACCGTACCGAGTCTCGAAGTAACTCAATACGTTCTGAAAAGTGGTACTGTTCCAATACCAAACAATTAGGTACTAAGTTCCTTAATTTACACCATCTATGGGACGGACTTCTTGCTACCTGTCACCAAGTATTGTAAGATGTTCTTCGTCACTGGTTTAAGTAGAGTTTCTTTTCCTTTATGTTCTTCCGTTTTACCAACAAACTTCTCCGAAAGGTTTATCGACTCCTTTCTTCACTTCGTTTACCTTTACCTCTTTCCCTTTATATATGGTTTGACTTATGTCGTAAGATCTCTTCTCGCTCCTCTCTATTCTTCAGGAATTCACTTGTTACATTTCTTTATCTCCTTTTATTATCTCACCCTTTCCGATCTCCAGAAATGTGTTTTAACCTCTATAGTTCTCTCGTAAATTACGTTCCTACCCATGTTATTTCCTGTCTTTACCATTCCTAGATTCTCTTTGTCTCTCTAATTCTTTTTGATATGTTTTTTTTTTTTTTTTTCTGAACCTACTGGTACTACCACACCAGTGAGAAAGTCTCGGTCTGTAATACCTCAAACTTCAGTTCACTCGTAATCCTTCATAATGATGTTTGTTCGATAACCTCCACTACCTTAAGATCCACTCGTTTAATTTTAAGATTTTCTACTACGACAATTTTGAATTCTTTAAATCTTTTGAATCGTAACCGGTGTCCTCTCCTTTTACGGTCAAAAGTAAGGTTAGGGTTTCGTTCCTTACGGTTTATTACAAGTTTGACGGGACTTTAACATGAGTAAAGTGTACTATCATTCCATTACAAGTTTTAGTAAGTTCGATCCAAAGTCGTCATGTACTTGGTTCTTGAAGGTCTATATGTTCGACTCGAAGTTTTTCCGTTTCCTTGGTCTCTAGTTCAACGGTTGTAAACAACCTAGTATCTCTTTCCTTCCCTTAAGGTCTTTTTGTAGATGAAGACAAAATAACAGATACCATTTCTAAAACTGACACACCTAGTATTATTTGACACCTTTTAAGAATTTCTACACTGATAGTCTAGAGGAATGGACAGAGGATTCTCTGAACATGTGTTCGGTTCTTCGTTGTCTAGGTTTGTGTCTTGTTTACTGACCAAGTTTTAACTCTTTCTTCATACAGTTTCGACACATAACAGAAGGACGAATAAATTGAATGTACGTCTCATATATTACACTTTACGGTCCGGTCTACTCAGTGTTTGACCTTAGTTCTAACGACCCTCTTTATAGTCGTTGGAGTCTATACGTCTACTATTGTGAGATTACTCTCTTTCACTTCTCCTTGACTGTCGGAGGTATACGATCACTTTCTCCTCTCATTTTTTCGAACGAATTTTGAGTTACAATAAAATTAATCTAGGGTAAACAAATAAAAACGAAAATAAAGGTCTTAAGACCCTCCACCTAGTATCTCCTAGGACGACACTAAATACAGACTCTCACAAAACGGATACAAGAGGAGATCCTTAAAATATCAAAGACCAGAATGTGAATCTAGAAATTAGGTAAAACTCAAATAAAAACACACGCCACAATCTTTCACTAGATCAAAGTAAGAAAATGTTCACCAACTGGTCAAAAGGGTCGTGGTGAACAATTTCTCTAACAGAAATGAGGTAACATATAAGAACGGAGGAAACAGTTTCTATTCCACAGGTACACACACACCTAAATGGAGACCCGAAAGATAAAACAAGGTAACTAGATATACAGACAGAAACACGGTCATGGTATGACAGAACTACTGACACCGAAACATCATCTCGGACTTCAGTCCGTTCAACTAAGGAGGTCAAGGTAAGAAGAAAGAGTTCTAACGAAACCGATAAGCTCCAAAAAACATAAAGGTATGTTTAGAACTTTAATAAACAAGATCAAGACACTTTTTA
>SJYO01048061.1:38588431-38615134 GCA_006410555.1 Capra ibex | reverse complement strand
TCCTGTACCTTTGTTGGATCTACAGGTAGTCGTCTACTTACCTATTCTTTCGACACCATGTATATGTGTTACCTCATAATGAGTCGGCATTTTTTCTTAAGTAAACTTAGTCAAGACTACTCTACCTACTTTGACCTCGGCTAATATGTCTCACTTCATTCGGTCTTTCTTTTTGTGGTTATGTCATATGATTGTGTATATATACCTTAAATCCTTCTACCGTTACTGCTGGGACATACGTTCTGTCCTTTTTCCTGTGTCTACACATATTGCCTGAAAACCTGAGTCTCCCTCTCCCTCTCCCACCCTACTAAACCCTCTTACTGTAAGATTGTACATATGATACTACATTCTTAACTTAGCGGTCAGATACAGACTGCGTCCCACGTCGTACGAACCCCGACCACGTACCCCTACTGGGTCTCTCTACAACACCCCTCCTTCCACCCTCCCCCCAAGTACAAACCCTTGCGTACATTCTTAATTTCTAAAATTTTAAATTTTTTTTTATTTATTTTAATAATAATTTTTTTTTGAGTTACAATTTTTTTGACTCTAGTACCGTAGACCAAGGTAGTGAAATACCGTTTATCTTCCCACTTTTTACCTATGTCACTGTCTAAAATAATAGAATCAGAGGTTTTAGTGACACCTACTACTGACGTCGGTACTTTAATTTTCTGTGAAATGGAGCCTTCTTTTTGATAATTTTTGGGTCTGTCGTGTAATTTTTGTCTCTGTAGTGAAACGGTTGTTTCCATACATACCAGTTTGAATACCAAAAAGGTCATCAGTACATGTCTACAGTCTCAACCTGGTCTTTCTTCTGACGTACGACTTCTTAACTACGAAAACTCAACACCAAGACCTTTTCTGAGAACTCTTAGGGACCTTGACTTTCCTCTAGTTTGGTCAGTTAGGATTTCCTTTAAGTTGGGACTTATAAGTAATCTTACTGTTTACGACTTCGAGGTCATAAAACCGGTGGACTACACTTCTCGACTGAGTAACCTTTTCAGGGACTACGACCCTTTATAACTCCCGTCCTCCTCTTCCCCTGTTGTCTCCTACTCTACTAACCTATCGTAGTGACTGAGTTACCTGTGCTCACCCTCGTTTGAAACCCTCTATCATTTCATAGTCTTTCGAACCCCACGACATCAGGTACCCCAGTGTTTCTCAGTCTACACTGAATCGTTGATTTGTTGTTGTCGTTGTTCTTACCATGTACCTTAGTAGGACAAAGAATAACAAGAGGGTAGGAAACTTTTGACGGAGGACCCGGAGAGGGGATCCTCATTTGGTTTAAATGAATATTTAGGAAGTTATATAGTTACCAGTGAATCATTTCATTAAAGAAAGTTAAAAGTACAAGTCTCACGTTATTTCTATTCGGTTTCACACGTATTATATATAATTATATACGTAGAGTCAACAGTGGACCACCAATTGATATGTAATGACATCAATACATACGATATCATATATAATGTATGACATTGATATGTAAATGATACTGATTACACTCACTATATGCCCGACTTTTCGTCAAGACAATTAAAAACACCATATTCTTTTCTACCTAGTTCTATATTTTTAAGTTAGCTTATTTTTTCGTTTGTTACTAAAGAACATGGTTCGATATCAATTAAAATATAAAAATATGAAGACAGATTATTTCTATAACATAGATGTCACTATTCTACTTAAACTGAATCGAAGTACTGCATACCTTTGTCTCACCCGATTTGCCCTTCGTCTTTTTATCCCATAAACTTCCCTATTGTATTCTTCGTCCCAACCATGGATTTTATAGTTAAAAGGTAATAACACATTAGACACGGTAATACGAATACAAAGACAAAACAAACAAACAAAAACAAAAGTCTTTTAATTTTTCTAGTAAGGATTCTCTTAGACGTCATACTGTTATTGTTATACTGGAGAGACTTACAAAGTGACACCAAAACTTTACAGTATAAAATGAAAGAAAGAGGGCTACATCATAATTGAGATGTAACTCAATTTATTTATGATTATCATTGAAATCATCATAAAAACTTTCTAATTTAATATAAAATATAATTAGGAGTTGGACCAGAAGAGATTAGATCTAATTTGTTAACTTTCGACACGATAAGAAACTGTCTACATTGTACAGGACTAAATATTAAACAAAGATCCTCAATCTCTTCATTTTATTAAAACAAGTTTCTATATAACACGTACTTATATTTGAGAAACGAAATGAATGACTCTGAAGTATTTTGTCTTTTTAAACTGGTCTGATCCCTAAAAAATTTTAGTAAATAACTCTCATTGACAAAATAATTTATAAAAAGTTTAGTGCTTTTTTTTAAAAGAGAGTCAAAAATAAAAGACCCAATTCAATCTCNGTTTCTATATAACACGTACTTATATTTGAGAAGCGAAATGAATGACTTTGAAGTATTTTGTCTTTTTAAACTGGTCTGATCCCTAAAAAATTTTAGTAAATAACTCTCATTGACAAAATAATTTATAAAAAGTTTAGTGCTTTTTTTTAAAAGAGAGTCAAAAATAAAAGACCCAACTCAATCTCCGTTCATATTATAACACTAGTATAGATAGGTGTATGATGAAAAATCGTATCGATATTTCTTTTTTTTTGTTAATGTAACTCTTTCTATTTAGTTTCTACTTTAAGGTATCCACTGTTTCAACTCTCCAATACTTCTGTTCTCTTGTTTCACATAATTTGTTTGTTTGTTTGTATCTCGTAACCGTTTTCAGGTACGAAAAAAGGATGAACTTTTAAGGGATAAAACCTTTTGAATGACCGATCAGAAAAAAAAAAATTAGAAGTTAAAGAAGTCGATAAGTAAATACACGGTATACTACGTTTTCCTGGAGTCAAGTCAAGTCAAGTCAAGTCAGCGAGTCAGTACAGGCTGAGAAACGCTGGGACACTTAGCGTCGTTCCGTCCGGAGGGACAGATAGTGGTAGAGGGCCTCAAGTGAGTCAGGTAGCTCAGGCACTACGGTAGGTCGGTAGAGTAGGACCCAGCAGGGGAAGAGGAGGACGGGGGTTAGAGAGGGTCGTAGTCCCAGAAAAGGTTACTCAGTTGAGAAGCGTACTCCACCGGTTTCATGACCTCGAAGTCGAAATCGTANCTCAAGTGAGTCAGGTAGCTCAGGCACTACGGTAGGTCGATAGAGTAGGACCCAGCAGGGGAAGAGGAGGACGGGGGTTAGGGAGGGTCGTAGTCCCAGAAAAGGTTACTCAGTTGAGAAGCGTACTCCACCGGTTTCATGACCTCGAAGTCGAAATCGTAGTAAGGAAGGTTTCTTTAGGGTCCCAACTAGAGGAAGTCTTACCTGACCAACCTAGAGGAACGTCAGGTTCCCTGAGAGTTCTCAGAAGAGGTTGTGGTGTCAAGTTTTCGTAGTTAAGAAGCCACGAGTCGGAAGAAGTGTCAGGTTGAGAGTGTAGGTATGTACTGGTGTCCTTTTTGGTATCGGAACTGATCTGCCTGGAATCAGCCCTTTCATTACAGAGACGAAAACTTATGTGATAGATCTAACCAGTATTGAAAAGAAGGTTTCTCATTCGCAGAAAATTAAAGTACCGACGTCAGTGGTAGACGTCACTAAAACCTCGGGGGGGTTTATTTCAGACTGTGACAAAGATGACAAAGGGGTAGATAAAGGGTACTGTCTACCTTTAACATTGGTTTACGTTAAGGGATAAAAAGTACGAATTCCGTGAAAGTAAAAAGGAATTGTTCTGTCTACATTTTACAAAGAATGATAATTAAATATTATATATGAATAGATCTTTGGATTTTACCAAAGAAAGAACCTTGACTGATACTCCGGGTACTTACTGATACAATAATAAAAGTATAATATCGAACCATCTTTTAGACAATAAAAACGAAAGTCATTCATACAAATAAAAAGAAAAAGTATTTAATTTTAGAATCGTATAGTCTGTCATATGATATTCTCATCGTATGGAGTGAGTTACGTATATGTTATATAATTTATACGATATATTGTATATCTTATATACAACGTACAAAAGTTGTATATGATACAACAATATATAATAATATATGATATATACTACATAGTGTATCCAATCATAATATATATATTGATTACCATAAACGTATAAATACACATATTCTATATATCCATATTATTTTTGAGTTCATCCCAAAGGGACCACCACGTCACCTATCCTTAGGACGGTAACGTCTCCTGTGTCTAAGTTAAGGACCAGACCCTTCTAAGGTGTACGACGTCTCGTTGATTTAGGTTAGTGCTGAAGAATTGGATACGACATCCCGGGTACTCCGTGTTGATTCAGGGACACGACGTTGATTACTTCGGACATGCGGGATCTCGGTCGTTCGGTGTTGATGACTTCGTGTACACAGATCTAGGACACGAGACGTTGTTCTCTTCAGTGACGTTACTCTTCGGACTTGTTTCCTTGGTTGTCATCGGGGACGAGAGGTGTTGATCTCTTCCGGGTACTCGTCGTTACTTTTGAGTCACGTTGGTTTTCATTTAGTTAATTAATTCACCCCCTTTTTTTGGGGTTTTGTGAGTTCACTCAAAGTTTTATCTTTTCTTTACGTCTCATAAGTGTCTCGTCTTCTCTAAACTTCCTTTCTAACAATCACACTCCTCTGAACATCTCGGTGTCCTCTCTTTCGTACTGACAAATTGTTTAGTCGTAGTCTCATCTTGTTCCGAATCTCGTAAGTCTTTGTTAAACTCCTGTTTGAAGTGACTAAAATGTTTAAAAAGATCTCGACCAAGGAGTAAAGGACTACCAGAACTAAAATTGACAATAACTGAAATTATCATTGTGTGTCACAGGTTGAATGAACTTAAACGTAACTAAATAAACGAAATTGAAATGGTAAAATTCAGTTCGTGTAATTCCAACTGTAAAGTACAAGTCGGTTCGGGTTCACTCGAAGGTTTAATTTGTATTTTAACGACTCGAAGTCGGTTGAGAAAACCCAAGTGTTCAAACTGTTCAAAACAGTATAAAATGTTTCTTTGGACCACTCCTCAAGTTTTCCTTAGTGTTTTGGGATACCTAAGAGTTCTTAAATGATATTTTCGACCCACCTATTCAATTTAACTTTATCACTTGGATCCAGAGTCGATTAGGTCTTTGTTACGTTATACAGTGAATCTTTGTATTCGTTCAAGATTTATTTGAACTGAAAGAAGATTTTAACGACTCAAACGTTCGATAACCTAAACTTTACTTTAGAGGAAAACTGTAAACGACTCTGATATATATGTATATATATACATACTTAAAAATTCAGTACTCTTCTCTTTTTCTTCATAAAGAATTAAGGGACTAATTTATATTTTTCCTTTGAAGTTCTTGTAAACTTGTTCCCTAATATTGAGTCAAGTGATAGTCTTATTTCTATTGGTTTATAAGACTGTGAACAGAGAAGCTTTCGAGCCAAGACAAAGAGAACGGTAAGTTTTACTCGACCTGTCATGAGGTGATAGTCTCATGGTATCTTCATTACGGTATCGTCAAGAATGTCCAGATCGGAAATGTTGTTGACCGTCCAGAACACAGGATATAAAACCTTCTTAATAAAAATCTTGGAACTTGACAGTAATTTCATTAATCAAGTGATACCTCCCGGGTACTCCCTTTCAGGATTTTTTTCCGACATGAATTCGATCAAAAGGTCTCCTGGGACGGTTCCGTTCTTATTCCTACAAGAATATAGAGATCTGGTCAGGTCTTTGGTTTACTTATCGAACTTACTGAGATTCGTCTCGTTGTACTTCTTCGTAACGGAAGATTTTAGAATAGATGTTAGGACTACGTTCCAAATCTGTTGTTTGAAACCTCCACAAGACGAAATACCGTATCTATCCTAATAATTTAATTGACGAAATAAATGAGAGATATTCTAGTTACTTTATAGAACTTAAGATCATTATCGATACAGTCGTCGTACGGGGATTTCATTAAATTCGTTAAAATATTTTCAAAGTAACTTTTACACTAAAAAAAATTTCCTTCATTACTACGATGAACCAGTTTGAAAAAAAAAGGGGTTTGATTTAGTAGAGACTTCTCATCAAGACTGATGAGGTACGTAGGTTTATATTTGTAGGTTTTGCACTCCAATATAAAATTTTGTTTAAATGTATTTTTATTTTGTTTTTAATACACTTTATCATTAAATTTTTTATGGTGTCCTAATTCACTCACTTTTTAGCGAATTTAAAAGAAGATCTCCAGTATCGTTCAGTCGAATTAGACTACACACAAAAGAAGAATATTCTCATTGTAAGTATCTCAGTCGTCAAAAGTTAACTAAAACTACTCAAAAAAAAATTGAACTACTTAAATACGTAGTAACTAAGTCGATGAGTACGTCAGTTATTGTAATAACTTTTGTTGTACTTCTTCTCTGATAAAAACTTTCAAAATAACGTTTTCGAACTGTTATTACGAACTTTTGTAGTTCATATAATTACAAACATGAAACTATTTTCTAGTAGGTTTAGAAACTCTTATTACAAGATTTTATTGAACCTATAGGATTGTTTTTTAATTAAATTTACAAAAACCAATAAAGATTTCAGTTAAATGAACTATTTTAAAAACTTTTCACAATTCTTTTCGTTAGATAATATTTCATCAGTATTCTTGTGTCTATTCTATTTGATTTGACTTTATTACTTGACAGTAACTATATATTATATTTAAATGTCTAACCCTTCCTACTAATGTTTTACAGACTCAGTAAGACGACTTATACGACATTAACTAGAGTTATTATTATTATTTTATTATTTAAACGACTATAAGACGTTCAACTTTAGTGTTTTTGTATCTTAAATTGGAAAAAGAACTCAAATTCAGATTTTTATAATGGACACTCTAAATATGGAAGTTATAAAATTTTAAATAAAAAGTATCTTGAATGTCCCTTAGGTCTAACTTCCAAAACCCAGAAGTTCATACTGGAGATAAAGTACAAATTAGTGAAAATATTGTGGGGACTCTTCTCTACCATGTCTTGTCAATTATATGGTGAGGGATTGAGAACTCTTTTGGGAAAGTAAAAACCTGTCGAGACTTACAATTTTATAAGAAGTAATAAGACTTGTTTTTATTTAAATAAGTAAAATGAAAATAAACAAGTATGAAAGTTGGGAACCTTTATGTATCTTATAAAATGGGTAGAAATAGGTATAAGACATGAATTGTAGTTGTAGAAGTCCATTAGTCTATATATGTATATAGGTGATGACACCCGTTCTTAGGAAATCTTCTTTACCTCATCTGGAGTATCAATTATTTTCTCAAACTTTACACTATGAACACATGTCAGAGTCTTTACTGTCTTACTAGAGTCAAATAATGGTTCCGTTTGGTAAGTCGTAGTGTCTTTAGGGTCAGATACGGGGTTGGTGACTACGACTTCTTCGACTTCAACTGGACAAGATACTTTTGGATGTTCTAAAAGACCTTGATTACGGTCTTTTCTACAGGTAAAAAACCTGTATCCCTAACCTGACGTTTTCATCCCCAGGTCTCTACGGATGTTATTACCCGTTCATACCGGAACCTCACGTTTCACTTCGTCTTATTTCCGATTCTCTCAAAATAGTTCTCATGTGAGATAAGTATCGTTTATGGGAAAAGGTTGTTCTGTTGTCTTCTGAGATGTGTACGCGTAGTTGTTTACCAGTTATGGTTTTAGTCTAACCAGTATAAGAAACGTCGGTTTCTAACTCTTGTCGATACGTCAGTCTTTTTCTTCTGGACCTCGACTGATATCGAGTCTTGTAGTCGTCGAAAAATGTTTTAAGTCACAGTTTGACTTCTTTCATCCTTTTCAGTGATCCGGTAAGTCCATACTGGATTTAGTTTGGTGAATACTAATATGTCACCTCCACTATTTATCTAAGTTCCATAATCTATACCATTTGTCTCACGGACTTCTTAATACCTGTCTCTAAACATTGTAGTATGACTTCCGTCATTGGTTTTGGTAGAGTTCCTTTTTGTTTACGTTCTTCAGTTTCACCAAAAATATTCTCCGAAATGTTTATCTACTCCCTTCTTTTCTTCATTTTCCATTCCTTCTTTCGCTTTCTATATAAGTCGACTTACGTCTCAAGGTCTCTCATCGTTTCTCTCTATTCTTCCAGAAGAATTTTTATTTTTTTCCAGAATTCATTTTTACGTTTCTTCATCTTCGTTTGTTATCTTACCCTTTCTGATTTCTAGAGAAATTCTTTTAATCTCTCTAGTTTTCTTGTAAAGTACGTTTCTATCCCTACTATTTCCTGTCTTTACCATTTCTAGTTTGTCTTCGTCTTCTCTAATTTTTCTCCACTGTTCTTATTCGTCTTGATACGTCTTTTTCCAGAAGTACTGGACCTATTGGTACTACAACACCAGTGAGTAGATCTCGTTCTGTAAAACCTAATCCTTCAATTCACCCGGTATCCTTCGTAATGACACTTGTTTCGATCTCCTCCATTACCTAAAGTTCGACTCGATAAATTTTAGGATTTTCTACTGTGACAATCACACGAAGTGAGTTATACAGTCGTTCAAACCTTTCGAATCGTCACCGGTGTACTGTCCTTTTCCAGTCAAAAGTAAAGTTAGGGGTTTGGTCTTTACGGTTTCTTACAAGTTTGATGGTATTTTAACATGAGTAAAGTGTACGATGATTCGAATACGGATTTTTTAAAGTTCTATCCAAAGTCGTCATGTACTTGGTTCTTGAAGGTGTACATGTTAGATCCAAAGATTTTCTCCTTAGTCTCTAGTTTAACAGTTGTAAACAACCTAGTATCTCTTTCGTTCCCTTAAGGTCTTTTAATAGATGAAGACGAAGTAACTGATACGATTTCGGAAACTGACACACTTAGTGGTGTTTGACGCCTTTTAAGAATCTCTACCCTTATAGACAGAGGACTCTTTGGACATACACTCAGTTCTTCGTTGTCAATCTTGACTTGTACCTTGTTGACTGACCAAGTTTTAGTCCTTTCCTCATACTGTTCCGACATATAACAGTGGGACAAATAAATTGAGTATACGTCTCATGTAGTACGTTTTACGGTCCGATCTACTTAGTGTTTAACCTTAGTGTTAACGACCCTCTTTGTAGTTGTTGGAATCAATACGTCTACTATGGCAAGATTACCGACTTCCACCTCTCCTTGATTTCTCGGAGAACTACTCACACTTTCTCCTCTCACTTTTCCGATCAGACTTTGAGTCGTGAGTTTTTTGATTCTAGTACCGTAAGTCAGGGTAATACAGTACCGTTTATCTACCCCCTTTTCGCCTTCATCACTGTCTAAAATAAAAGAGCCCGAGGTTTTAGTGACGTCTACAACTGACGTCGGTACTTTAATTCTGTGAACAAGGAACTTTCCATTCGATACTGTTTGGATCTAATGTATAATTTTTCGTCTCTGTAATCAAACACCTTTTTTCAGGTATATCAGTCTAGATACCAAAATCGTCGTCAGTTATACCTACACTCTAAACCTGGTATTTCTTACGACTCACGAATTCTTGACTTCAAAGTTTTCGACCTCGTCTGAAAAACATTAAGGAACCTGACGTTCCTCTAGTTTGATCAGTAGGGATTTCCTTTAACAGAGACTTATAAGTAACCTTCCTGACAACGACTGTGACTTCAAGGTTATAAAACCGATGTACTATACTTCTCAGTTGAGTAACCTTTTGGGAACTACGACCCCTTCTAACTTCCGATTTCCTCTTCTTCAATCGGCTCTTACTCTACTGATCTATCGTAATGACTGAATTAACTGTACTTAAAGTCGTTTAATACTCTCGCTCACTTTCCGTCCCTTCGGACCAGACGATGGCAGATACTTCAGTGTTTATCAGTGTGTGCTGAATGACTGACTTATTGTTTAGACTTAGAAATAAACTGCTATAGATAGTATAACAAGTGTCATCTAAGAAAGAGGTCATCTCTATTAGTGAAATCAAGTCAAGTCAGTGAGTCAGCACAGACTGAGAAACGATGGGATACCGAAGGGACGGACAGTGGTTGAGGGTTTCGAAGACAAGTCAAGTCAGTGAGTCAACACAGACTGAGAAACACTGGGGTACCTGACGTCGTGTGGTCCGGAGGGACAGGTAGTGTTGAGGACCTCAAATGAGTTTGAGTACGGGTAACCCAGCTACTACGGTAGGTTTGTAGAGTAGGAGACAGAGGAGGAGGAGGGTGGAAGTTAGAGAGGGTCGTAGTCCCAGAAAAGGTTCCTCAGTCAAGAAGCGTTTTCCACCGGTTTCGTAACCTCAAAGTCGAAGGTGTAGTCAGGAAGGGTACTTGTGAGTCCTGAGTAGAGGAAATCCTACCCGACCAACCTAGAGGAACGTCAGGTTTCCTGAAAGTTCTCAGAAGAGGTTGTGGTGTCAAGTTTTCGTAGTTAAAAAACTGTGAGCCGAAAAAAATATCGGGTTGAGAGTGTAGGTGTGTACTGATGACCTTTTTGGTATCGAAACTGATTTATTTGGAAACAACCGTTTCATTACAGAGACGAAAAATTATACGACAGATCGAACCAGTATTAAAAAGAAGGCTCCTCATTTACAGAAAATCAAAGTACCGACGTCAGTGGTAGACGTCACTAAAACCTCGGATTCTTTTATTTCAGACATTGACAAAGGTAACAAAGGGGTAGATAAACGGTACTTCACCACCCTGTTATACGAAATAGAAGCAAAAGACTTAAAACTCGAACTTCGGTTGAAAAAGGGAGAAGAGGAAGTGATAGTAGTTCTCCGAGAAATCAAGAAGAAACGAAAGACGGTATCCCCACCATAACGGACGTATAGACTCCAATAACCATAAAGAGGGTCGTTAGAACTAAGGTCGAACAAGAAGTAGGTCGGGTCCTAAAGTGTACTTCATGAGACGTATATTCACTTTATTCGGTCCACTATTATATGTCGGAACTGTAAGAGGAAAGGACTAAACCTTTGTCAGAAAACAAGGTATAGACCAAGACACGAAGAACTGGACGTATGTGTAAAGAGTCCTCCGTCCATTCCACCAGACCATAAGGGTAGAGAACTTATTAAAAAGTTTCAAATAACACTAGGTGTGTCAGTTTCTGAAATAGTATCCGTTTTTTCTTCTTTATCTTCTAAAAAACCTTAAGACAACGAAAAGGTACTAGGTTACCTACAACCGTTAAGCTACAGACCAAGGAGACGGAAAAGATTTAGGTCGAACTTGTAGACCTTTAAGTACCAAGTACATGACAACTTCGTACCGAACCTCTAAAAACTCTTAATGAAGCGATCGTACACTCTACTTACGTTCACACGTCATTAAACTTATAAGAAACCGTAACGGAAAGAAACCTTGACCTTACTTTTGGCTGTAAAAGGTCAGGACACCGGTGACGACTCAAAAGGTTTAAACGACCGTATAACTCACGTTGTGAAAGTGTTGTAGTAGAAAATCCCAAACTTTATCGAGTTGACCTTAAGGTAGTGGAGGCGATCGAAACAAGTATCACTACGAGAGATTCCGGGTAAACTGAAACGTAAGGTCCTACAAACGGAGATCCACTCACTAGTGTGGTAACACCAATAGACCCAGTACTTCTAGGAAAGACATATCAAGAAGAGACCTAAGAAAGGTAGAGAAGAATTATAGAAGACGAAGACAATCCAGGTATGGTGAAGACAAGAAATAACACGAGTAGATACGTAATTTATAAGGGGACCATAGAGATTAAAAGAACTTCTCTGGATCAGAAAGGGTAACATAATAAAAAGAGATAAAGAAACGTAACTAGTGACTCCTTCCGAAAGAAGAGAGAGGAACGACAGAAATCTTGAGACATAAGTTTACCCATATAGAAAGGTAAAGAGGAAACGGAAATCGAAGAGAAGAAAGAGTCATTAAACATTCCGGAGTAGTCTGTTGGTAAAACGGAAAAACGTAAAGAAAAAGAACCCCTACCAGAACTAGTGACGGGGAACATGTTACAGTGCTTGGAGACAGGTATCAAGAAGACCGTGAGACAGATAGTCTAGATTAGGGAACTTAGATAAACAGTGAAAGTGACACATTAGCATTCCCTAAACTAAATCCAATATGGACTTACCAGATTACCAAAAGGGATGAAAGAAGTTAAATTTAGACTTAAACCGTTATTCCTCAAGTACTAGACTCGGTCAGTCAAGGGTCAGAACAAAAACGACTGACAAATCTTGAAGTGGAAACCAACGTTTCTTATATTAGTTGGACTAAAGTTATAACTGGTAGACCACTATAGGCATACATCAGAAGAGAACACAACAACCTTCTCCCACAAACGATTACATGACACAATCTATCACTTTTTATGACGTCCTGTTTGTTTACTCTCTGTACTAACCTCTTACTATCTCCACCGTATATGTTTCGATAATATGTGTATCGTAGTATTTTCCGGAGAATACTATTCTTTCATAAATCAGTTACCGAAGTTCTCTAACTGTCTTAGTACATCTCTAAGTTTTATATCGTAAAGTTCGTTCCTTTGTTCATGTTTCCGTCACTTCTTTCTCGTTCAAACAACCCTTTTTATTATCCTACAAACCATTCACATTATTCTGACTCTTTCCTCTAAGATGATAAATCAAAAATTATGAGAGTAATAGAGTGAAATAAAATGGAAAGATCTGAGAATGTGACTTTTGTAACAGGTAATATAAATTATAAAAGAGTCTTAAACATTTATACTACAAAAGATACTACACTAGTATAGTAACTAATACAATAATTTGTATTGTGTCGGGTCCAGTCCCAAAGATTAATACCGTAATCTTTTAAAAAAGGAGAACAATTTTTTCACTATTAATGGTGTACCACTAGTACCTTTATTGACCTAAAAGTTCTCCAAATTTTACATAATTAAGTTATCTAAACTTTTTAAAACAAAATATAGTTTGGACAGATTTTAACTTTTCTCTTAGTCATTTTATAAACATATCTTAATATATATATATTATAAGTAAGATAAATATTAAAGTATCTACATTATCCATATATACCTCTTCCTTTACCGTTAGGTGAGGTCATAAGAACGGACCTTTCAGGGTACCTGTCTCCTCGGACCGCCCGATGTCAGGTACCCCAGCGTTCTCACCCTGTGCTGAACCACTGATTTGGTGGTGGTGGTTATCCATATATAAAGTTTTCACTCACTTTAATGAAAAGTAAGTCCATCTATTCATCTTTAAAGTACTCCTAATACCTGGGGTACCGAATATTTATTATTGACTTTATACTTCTCTTACTATTACTGATATTTACCTGTAGTCTTGTTCCCATCTTTTTTGTTGTTGTCCTTTTAGAAAGATAAGTCACTAACCTTTCCTAACTTTAAACCTCGTTTTCACAATGTGTCCGTCGAGACTCCCATATATCTTTTAGCAAGTTCCAGTGTAACAGCAATTTTGATGACATTCCGTAATGTTGGACTTATTCGTCAACCTTCCAAAACTCAACCTAGGGTTACAAGTGGTAGTTAATTAAAAAGATCTTAATTTTTATACGTCTTTTCAAATCTTTCACATCGAATATCACTACTCCTTACAGATGACGGTTAGAGTATTCTTCTCTGTTTACAGTGTTTAACCCTCCCATTTTTCGATAATCGAAACTTTTATAACTTATTTCATTAATTAGACTCAATAAAACAGAACCAATTCTACCTTTGGTTTTCTACTTTATATTACTTCATTTAATTTAAAGACATAATTATTTATTTTTGATATGTTTATGTATCACTATTTTTACTATTCTAAAATTCTATTCTTTATAGTCTTTAGAATAAAGGACACACAAGACACAGTCTGTTCACACAATGTACGGTTGGACTTGTTGATTACGATAAAATCTAAAGTAATAATATTTATATCATGTGTCTAGTTCTTCCAATTGTAAAGAGACCAATAACCAGTCTCTCGTAGACCGTATGGTATACGGTGTACGGTCTACAATCACAAAGGAGGATTTTCTGTATGAATATGAAGAAGATCTTATTTTAGATTTCCTTGTAAATTCAGAAACAGGTCAAATTGAGGTTGTCAATAAACCTTTGTGTAGAAATCGACATTTGACGGGAGTAAATTAATAGACGTTTATAGGAGTTTACGAAAGAATGAGTTCGGATGTCCCCAATCACACTTTCACTTTTCCCTCTCTTAAGACTTACTGTTCTCACTTCAAAGTTCCACTAATCCACTCTCTTATCGTAACTTTGGATATGTTATGGTATATATTTTATATACTGGTCACACTCAAACTACGTACTTCGTGGGTTTCGACCACGAACCCTGTTGAATCTCCTTATCCAATCCCTCTCTCCACCCTTCTTCCAAGTAATAACCCCCCTGTGTACATATGGATACCGTTTAGGTACAACTACATACCGTTTTTGGTAGTGTTACAACATTTCATTAATAGGAGGTTAATGTCATTTATTTAACTAAAAGTTTTATTTATATATTTTTACTTCTGGGTAACCTATTGTTCTCCGACGGTCTACAGGAGAGGAAGGGACTATAACAAATATCAAAAGAGAGTGTATCTATAATCAATAAAATAGTAGTAAGTTCAAGACCAATTTTAACATGGATAAGACTCTAAAAGGGGTCACATAGATAGTCCTTGTAAGGAGGACGATATTATAGTGATATCATTGAGTATCTATATAAAAAAATTTCCTGGTACTATAATATCATCAAAATAAATAAAAAGTGTGACACCAACGTGTATGTCTGTGTGTGTGTCCATGTACGAATGTATGTGGGAATGTGTGTGTAGGGTTTAGTTTTGAATTTAAGTTAATTTTTTCATATCTACTTTCGTAAGTTAAAACTTGTTGGTAATGTTTCCACTTTTTTCCAAATATAAAAAGCACCAAAGAACCAATCCTCATTTCTTCTTATTTTGTTCAATAAAATTAAAGTCTTCATTTTAACTAAGAGAAAATATTATTTAGTAGATTATGTCAGGTCCCAAATACTTTCATGATATGTACATTGAGACCCTGGAGTATGAAGTAATCATGAAATATTTTTTATTATGTCTTCTTTTCTACATCTTAACACAAGTACCCTCCTCTTGTCTGGGTCGTGTTCAAGGGAGGACTCAATTTTTTTTCAAAATACCCCGAATACCCTAAACTATTATCTTATTAAACTATTTATCTTCCTGAAATCATTATACTCACAGTCTGTCTACATCGTCTTCAATCCATTTCTAGTCGGCTCTCTTACCATCAGATATTAATCCTTTTTTTAGTGGAAGGTTAATAATGTTTGTATTAACCTTTTTATTATTGTAAACATAAACGATGGATTTTTTTATTTTTACAATCTCCATTTAGTTTAAAACTAATTGTGTCTCGTCAATGTCTATCACTGTTTTAGATTCTACCACTGAACTAATATCTTTGACATGTCTCTTTCTGTATACTCCAACTCTATTAATCTTTAAGACTCTAAGACCACAACATACCAGTTAATATATTGGTTACTGTAGTTGTTCATATTACCATACTGAAATTTCGTCTTTATTACTAGACCCACGGTTTCAAAAGTCAAATAAGACCACTTATGACTACTTTCAGTCATCTAAATCGTTACTATTTTTAGTCACCCATGAACTCGGTTTATGGTACTTGAGTTTATTCCCTCAATAAATGCGTCCACGTCTCCATTTGTCAAATGTAGAAATTAGAGATCAATCCACTTACGACTTGGCGGATATATATTTTGAACCCTTTCACTTGTTTGAATAAAATCATCTTCGTCCTGACTTGTGTTGAAGAAAGTCACCTCCGTTCCTAGTTTTCTTAGTCCTAAAATTTTAGAAGTTCAACATTCATCTTAACAAATCGTATTTTACCTATACAATATCACATGGTACAACAGTAAACCGTATTTTTCTTCTCCACGTTAATATTAAAAGTATTATTTTCAGTGTCTTATAAAATGTCTATTTTTATTATTTTTACTCTATCCGGATCCTGGAAGGTAAGTATTATTGTCATACTTATCTTACCTATAAAAATACAAACGTAATTCAAACGGAAATTAGGGTTTTCTTCGTAACAGTTTAATACTACTTTAGACCTTTTTTTAAGGAATGTAGTTCCACCTTTACAATCTTACGAAACTAAAAAAATTATCTTTTATCTCTTATCTTTATCAAATAATTTATAAGAAGTTAATCAACTCCGTGGAAATCATTTTCTAAAGTGTAAACGTTAAAAACTTATGAAAAAGAGTATGTAATTGTATCGTTCTATAAAAGAACTTTAAAATAGAAGAGATTTTCAGGAAAAACTCTGTTAAAGGGATCTGTACGAAAGGATCTGTTAAATGAGTATCTGTACGAATACTGGAACTCTATTTTGTGTAAGGTATATTATCCTTATCTTTTTTCTCTTTGTCACAGGTCAAAACATGGGGGTTTAGTCCGTGAACTTCAAGTACAGTTTAGGTTGTTTCAATAGAGTGTCGTAGAATTTGAACACCTTCCCTTCATTTCTATGCGTTGAGTAAAAACTAGTGTGAATTGGACACTATTCCTCGGTACAATATACGAAAAGGACCTAAGAGGAGAGGGGAAGATAGAGATACATTATGGGTACTTTATATATCATTGTGACTTGGTTACAGGATCTAGTGGACTTGGGTTTGATAGGTCGAATATCCCTTTAGAAGGAAAAGTCAAAACTCCCTACGAGTATTAAACCTATACAGGAGTAATATAAATGTCAGAGTCAAAGAAGGACAAATAACCAATAGAACGTGAGAGTTTACCCTACGTCAAACTTGTTACTTAATATATGAGTCGGTAGAATACTTTTTGGGATAGGACTTAGGGAAACGGACGTTTACTCTTGGTTAAGGAACCACGGGTCTCCCCATTACTGTTTCTTTCTTGATATAAACAACTGTAATGTACCACTAAGGTCTAGTATCAAGTGTTGAAACAACATGGTTCCCCTAACGTATTGAATTACTTCGATACTAGGTACAGTAAGTCTCGGTGGGGTCTACTTACTCAGTATCACCTCTCAATACTTTTTTACACCTTTTATTCGGGGGGTCAAGTCTTCTACCCCCGTTTAAATTAAGTCTACTGGTAACATAGATGATGACACCCGTTCTTATGTAATCTTCTTTACCTCATCGGGAGTATCAGTTGTTTTCTGAAGTTTTACACCATGGACCATAGTCAGAGTTTTTGTCTTTTTAATAAAGTGAAGTAAAGGTTCCCATTTGGTAAAATTGTAGTGTATTAGTTTCAGACACAGGTTGACGACTACGGGTTCTTCGACTTCAACTCGGTAAAATACCTCTGGATGTTGTAGAAGAGACTACCGAATCTACCATTTCACAGACGGATGTTACACCCTCTGGACCCAAGCTAGGGACCTAGTCCTTCTAGAGGACCTCTTCCCTTACCGTTGGGTGAGGTCATGAGAACGGACCTTTTAGGGTACCTGTCTCCTCGGACCATCCGATGTCAGGTTCCCTAACGTTTCTCAACCTGTGTTGACTCACTGAAGTGAAGTGAAGTGTTGTGGAAGATCTCGATCGTTGTTTTTTTCTACAAGAAAAGTGCAGTCCTCTATCCTTACGTGTTTATACTTCAGTTCTCTATGGGTCTTCAAATAGTCCGTTCAAATCGGACCCTCATGTTTTACTTCGTCACGTTTCCGATTGTCAAAACAGTATCGTTTGTGGGAGAAGGTTGTTGTGTTCCCTACTGAAATGTGTACCTGTAGTGGTTTACCAGTTATGGTCTTAGTCTAACTAGTATAAGAAACGTCGGTTTCTATCTCTTCGAGATATATCAGTCGTTTTTGTTATGAAATTTGACTGATACTCGGTCCAGTACTTGGAGAACACCGTTTTAAGTCAGAGTTTGACCCCTTTCATCCCTTTTGATGATCCGGTAAGTACATACTGGATTTAGTTTAGTGAATACTAATATCCCATCTCGATTGGTTATCTAAGATTCTTAATCTGGACCATCTGTCTCACGGGTTTCTTGATATATCTCTCCAAACATTATAACATTTCCTCCGTAACTAGTTTTGGTAGGGTTTCTTTTCCTTTACGTTCTTTGTTTACCTAGTAGACTCCACCGAAATGTTTATCGACTCCTTTCTTCTCTTCGTTTTCCGTTCCTTCTTTCCCTTTCTATATAAGTTGACTTACGTCTCAAGGTCTCTGATTGTTCCTTTCTATTTTTCACAAAGAATTTACTTGTTACGTTTCTTTTTCTCTTTAAGTTCTCTTACTCTCCTTATCTCTATAGAAGTTCTTTTGATCTTTATAGTTTCCTTGTGAAATACTTTCCTATCCGTACTATTTCCTGTCTTTATTATCACTAAATTATCTTTGTCTTCACTAATTCTTCTCCACGGTTCTTATGTTTCTTGACATGTTTTTTTCCGGAATTACTGGATTTATTAGTACTACTACACCAGTGATTGGATCTCGGTCCGTAGACCCTCACACTTGAGTTCAACCCGGAATCCTTCGTAATGATACTCGTTTCGTTCATCTCCCCTACCTTAAAGTCGATTCGACAAATTTTATGATTTTCGACTACGACAATTAAACGACGTGAGTTATACCGTTTAAACCTTTTGAGTCACCACCGGTGTCCTGACCTTTTCCAGTTAAAAATAAGGTTGGGGTTTCGGTCCTTACGGTTTCTGACAAGTTTGATGGTATGTGAACTTGAGTAAAGTGTACGATCGTTCCATTATAAGTTTTAAGAATTTCAATCCGAAATCGTCATGCACTTGGTTTTCGAAGGTCGACATGTTGGACCCAAATCTTTTCTGTCTTTGGACTCTAGATTAACGACTGTAAGTAGCCTAGTACCTTTTTCGTTCCTCTAAGGGGTTTTTGTACATGAAGACGAAGTAACTGATATGGCTTCGGAAACAAACCTAGTGTTGTTTGACACCTTTCAAAAGGTTCACTAACTTAATGGTTTGGTGAAATGGACAGAGAACTCTTTGGTTGCACACCCTATTCTTCGTTGTCAATCTTGGTCTGTACCTTGTTGACTGACTAAGTCTTAACTCTTTTCACATGTTGTTCCGATATATAACAGTAAGACGAATAAATTTTGAATATACGTCTCATGTAACACGTTTTACGGAACGACTACTTAGTTTTCGACCCCAGTTCTGACAGTCCTCTTTATAGTTGTCGGAGTATATACGTCTACTATTGTGAGATTACCCTCTTGTACTTCTCCTTGATCTCTCGATGAACTACTCCCCCTTTGTCCTCTCACTTTTTCGACCGGAATTTGAGTTGTAAGTTTTTTGATTCTAATACCGTACTTTAGGGTGGTGAAGTATCGTTCATCTTCCCCTTTTTCACCTTCGTCACTACTAAAATAAAAGAACCCGAGGTTTTAGTGACGTTTACCACTGACGTTAGTACAGAAATTTTCTGTGAAAGAGATCTTTAAGAGTGAAATACTTGAAGATTTTAAATCGAACTTTGTAAAACTCACATTAGAACTATCGTACACTTTACTTACGTTAACATGTCATCAAACTTGTAGGAAACAGTAACGAAAAGAAATTCTAACTTTACTTTTGACTGGAAAAGGTCAGGACACCGGTGATAACCTTTCACCGGTGTCTACATTTGTCTGTAAAGAGGTGTCTTCTGTATGTTAAACGGTACTCAGTGTACCATTCTACGAGTTGTAGTGATTAGTAATCTCCTTACTTTTATCTTTGATGTTACTCCATAGTGGAGTGTAACCGGTCTTGCCGTTAGTAGTTTTATACGTGTTTGTTGTTTAGGACCTCACCTATACCTCTTTTCCCTTGTGAGAATGTGAGAACGACCCTTGTATTTAACAAGATCGGTGACACCTCTTGTTATACCTCCAAGGAATTGTCGATTTATATGTCGATGGTATTCTATACCGTTAGGGTGATGACCCGTAAATGAGACTCCTCCGTGTCACGTTACGTACACACGAGTCATTACAGGTTCAGAGACTCTGGGGTACTAGACATCGGGTTGTCCAAGGAGACAAGTACCCTAAAGGTTCCGTTCTTGTAACCTCACTCAACAACAAAGTAGGAGGTCCCCTAGGAGGGGATGGGTCTCTAAATTGAGTGTTGAGGTTGTAAAGGACGTAACCGTCCACCTAAGAAATGATGACTCGGTGGTATCGAGTTTTTCTGTGTACATGGAGTCTCATGTAACCTCGTTATAAATGTCATCGGTCTTACACCTTTGTCGGGTCTACAGGTAATTTGTTTACTTACCCCTTTTTTTACACCATGTATACATATTACCTTATAATGAGACAGTATTTTTAGTTACTTTAACTCAGTCAACATCACTACTCATACTTGGATTCCGGGTAGTGCGTTTCATTCTGTATTTAAATTTTTGTTTATAGTAGATAATTATGAATATAAACCTTAGATCTTTTTACTATGACTACTTGGACAAACGTCCTATCCTAATGTCCACGAGTTGTATGTCTTGTCTGAACACCTGTGTCGTCCCTTCCTCTCGACCCTCCTTGACACCCTCATTTAATTGGATACACGTGATGGTACATATTTTATCTATGGATCACCCTTCGACGACATATCTTGTCCATCGAATCGAACAACGAGAGACTATTGGATCTTACCACCTTACCCCCATACCCTCCTTCCGAATTCTCCTTCCCCTATATACATACGACTACCGACTAAGTGTAACGACAAAGTGTCGTCTTTGACTGTGTTGTAACATTTTGTTAAAAAAGTATATACATATATATATATATGTGTGTGTGTGTGTGTGTGTGTATATATATTTTATGTGTACGCTACTTTACGACCAATCAACAAGTAAACACAGACTGGGAAACACTAGGGTACCTGATATCTTAAGTTCCGAGGAGGTAGGTACCCTAAAAGGTCCATTCTTATGAACTTACCCAACGGTAAAGGAAAAGGTCCCCTACGAGGACTGAGTCCTTAGTTTGTACCCAGAGGACGAAAAAAGTCCGTTTGAGAAATAGTATACTCGGTGGTCACTTCGGGTTACTTTATGATCAATGGTTTTTTTTATATACTTTAGAACGGTTAAACGTTGTTGCACCTTCTTATAACTCGTCGAGTCACCCCTTCCTTACCCTCTTTCACTTTGATCATTTCCCCGAGTTAACATCCCAATGTTTACCTTTGATTTCAAAACCACTATTCGTACGACACTATATATGTCTTTAGATTTATATTACATGAGTACCTTGTATCCCAAAGGGTACACCGTGATCACCATTTCTTGGGTGAACGGTTACGTCCGATACGTTCTCTGAGTCCAAGAAAGAGACCGAGTCCTTCTAGGGGACCTCTTCCTTTACCACTGGGTGAGGTCATAAGAGTGGGTCTCTTAGGGTACCTGTCTCCTCGGACCACCCGATGTCGGGTACACCAGCGTTTCTCAGTCTGTACTGACTCGTCTGTGTGTCAACAGTACTTTGTATTACAATATTTGATTACAACGGAATCATTTTTTATCTCATTTAATTACCGGGATTAGGTTTTATTACGTTAAGACTATTGATGACAAGATGTAGTAATTTAACTCAATTAACTATCGATGAAATCCTTTTCTAGGAGAAGTCTCTTATTTCTCTGTACATTAAGTTCCTCTTTATAATGAGGTTCAACATTGTTTCAAGGATTTTATAAAATAGACGAAGTATTAAAACGATTACCGAGTAAGACAAATATAGTTACTAACCTCTTTCCTCCTTAAAAAGTCATACTACCTTTTACTAGTGTCAGATATGTCTTCAACGTTTCCTATTTGATCAGGATTTATACGACCCTTCGTCACAACTGTCGGTTTGTGCTTACTCAGAAACTTGATCGATTAAATTCCCCTAACACATAATAATCAGAGAATAAACGTACATATTTAAACAAGAACCTCATAGAGAGATAAACCGAACTAAGGATGACAAAAGAATTGAAAAATGCAGGAATGTGAAATTAACGAATTTGATTTCGTAAATACATGATACATGACATAAGAAATATCTATATTTTTGTATAATCTATTGTTGTTTCGTTAAAATTTGTTATATCTAACTATAATAAGAGAGACGACATAATCGTACAACGACGATTCAGCGAAGTCATCAAAGACTGAGGCACGTTGGGGTATCTGCCGTCGGGTGGTCTGAGGGGGCAGTCACCCTAAGAGGTCCACTCTTGTGACCTCACCCAACGGCAAAGGAAGAGGTTACATACTTTCACTTTTCACTTTCACTTCAGCGAGTCAGTACAGTCTGAGAATCGCTGGGGTACCTGACGTCGGGTGGTCCGAGGAGGTAGGAACCTTCCGTTTTCATGACCTCACCCAACGGTAACGGAAGAGACTAATCGTACTATCACTGGAAATTTAATATCTAAACCAGAATACTATTATATCTAACGTCACAGTCACTATATTAAGAATTTACAAATTACACTTAAGAGGGGGAGTTCCTCATTTGAGACATAACCCTTTACTCATGTTTCATTCCCTCTATTTTTATATTCATATGGTGGAGTCAGTATAGATATTTGTGTATGTGAGTTAACCGACTGTCCATTATCCGTCTTTATAAATTTTTAACCTCTTTGAATTTAGAAGTTAAAACTCCGACTCCATAGGAGGGTCTACACATCAGACTGACTAAGAATTTTTTGGACGTAAACATGACTGATTTTTATATTTATATACATATACATAAGATGAATAAGGACATGTTAGGTCGTACTTTTTATAAGATTATAAACAATTCAGACTTTGTATCCTATTCTGTAAAGTTTCAGACGTAACTTGGATTTGACCACTAAGCAAAGAATATACTATAATATGTACAAAGTTACGGTAAGAGGGTTTAGTAGGGTGGGAGAGGGAGAGGGTGCCTTAGGTTTTCTGAAAAGATATGTAGACACAGAGAAAACGACAGAGCGTATCTCCCAATAGTAATGGTGGAAAGATTTAAGGTATATATACACAATCATATGACATAACAACAAAAAGAAAGACCGAATGAAGTGAGACATATTAACCGAGGTCAAAGTAGGTGGTGTAATCTTGACTAAGTTTACATAGGAAAAATTACCGAAGTATCAGAATTTTCATAAACCTTTCAAACGAAACAAACGTTTATAATTTTTTTTTAATCCACATTCTTCGATGACCTTTTTATGTATAATATTTTGAAATGTATACATCTATTACGATATAGGACGTGAATCTTATACTACACCTTATATCTTGTGTACTTTATCAAACATTCGATAGTTAAAATAAATGAATAAATAAAAAATTTAGATGTGTTAAAATTAACTGTGATCTATCTTTCTCCCACTACCATTTGCAATCATACATGAACTTATTTATTCGTACCATCGTTGTCGTTATTCTTTACTACTATGTCCTTTTTTTTGTCTTTGTCTCCTTTCTAAAGAAAAATACTTTTTAAGGTGTCATAGAACGTTTAATTTTTAGACACTTTGAACCTTTACGACTCCACTTGGACTCAACTTCAAAGTTCTACTTCATCTTCCTATACATGAGTGAGTAGAGGAGGACACTCTCATGGTTTTAGTGTTGATCAAAAACTTGTTGATAACTGTCCTCCTGTGTACTTGGGTGGAGGCGGGGGGTTTTTATGGGGTACAGGTTTCTGTTTCTTCTTCCACGTAACTCCACTTGACCCCCTTCGTCTCTGAGGTAGAACCTCCCGTGTTTGTTTTAGGACGGACGTTGTCCTGGATCCCTTTTCCTCGTCACTGAGGTGTCCTCTGACTTGGTCTGGATGTACGATCACAACCTTACAGTGAACACCTCCTCACCAAACCGTGACCGAGTGACGTCTCTGTTCCCGTAGTCGTCGTCGGTAGGACCCTCCATCCATGGGGATACACACTCGTGAGAACCTCCAACGGTAATTGGGATGGTATCTTAGATAAGTGAAATCCCGTCCCAGTGGAGTCCGGTTTGTTGATTGTCCCTCTCTCCCGTCGGGGTGGGTAGACGTGTGTTAACCTAATTTCAAAACGACTCGTACCGGGACGGTTGGTATTAATTTCACTTTCACAATCAGTGAGGCATCACAGACTGAGAAACACTGGGGTACCTGACGTCGGGTGGTCCGAGGAGACAGGTACCCTAACAGGTCCGTTCCTTTGGTCTCACTAAACGATAAAAGAAGAGGTTCCCTAGAAAGACTGGGTCCCTAGTTTGGGTCCAGGGGAAGTGACGTCCGTCTAAGAAATGACTGACTCGATGGTCCCTTCGGGTGGTCTTATTCTGAGTCAAAACGGGTGACGGTCGGGGAGGGTAGTCCTGCAAATGTGTTCGTAGAATCGGAGTAGGTGATTTCCCGTCTATTTCTTCGTTCCTTTTGATGTTAGGATGTCGATTGTCTTACTTTTGGTGCAATGTCTTTCAATTAGTTTTACTTTTCCGTCTCTCAACACAGAGTCTACATCCCTGTTCGATTTTACGGTCTCTTTGTTGATTTACTTCACCTCTATCTTTTTTAAGGTCTTTTTTCTAAAGTCTTACTACTATAACTTTTACTAGGTCCTAGAGACTTTTTCTTACCTCTTCTACGTTCTTTACAATGGTTTCTGTATCTTCTTGATGTTTTCGTTTGTCTCTACTTATTATGTGATCTTCCTTAGTTATCTTCTTATTGACTCCGTCTTTTTGTTTATTCAATGGATCTTCTGTCTTATCACTTTTAGTGAGAGTGTTTTACTTATATCTTTTTTATTAAATTTTTTATCTACTGTCGGATTCTCTGGAGACGTCGTTGTAATTTACGTGGTTAAGTGTAGTATTGACGCGAAACGACCTCGTCGGTACTTCTCTATGGGGTGCAGGTTCCATTCTCTTTGGGTTCATTCTACCATCCGCGACTCTCTCCCGTAGTCTCCCGTCTGTCTGACTTTGGTGTTAGTGTCAGTTGATCGGTTAGACTAGTGTGCCTGGTGTCGAACAGATTGAGTTACTTTGATTCGGTACGGTACACCCGTTGGGTTCTACCCTCCCAGTACCCCCTCTCCAGACTGTCTTACACCAGGTGATCTCTTCCCTTACCGTTTAGTGAAGTTATAAGAACAGTACTCTTGGGGTACTTGTCATACTTTTCCGTCTTTCTATCTTGTGACTTTCTACTTGAGGGGTCCAGCCATCCAAGGGTTATACGATGACCTCTAGTCACCTCTTTATTGAGGTCTTTCTTACTTCCCTACCTCGGTTTCGTTTTTGTTGTGGGTCAACACCCACACTGACCACTATCTTCGTTCTAGGCTACGACATTTCTCGTTATAACGTATCCTTGGACCTTACAATCCAGGTACTTAGTTCCGTTTAACCTTTATCAGTTTGTCCTATACCGTTCTCACTTGGAGCTGTAAAATCCTTAGTCGTTTGATTCTACCTGATCTTACCCACTTAAATTGAGTCTACTGGTAATATAGATGATGACACCCGTCCTTAGGGAATCTTCTTTACCTCATCGTTAGTATCAGTCTTTTCTCAGAATTTACGTCATGAACCTACGTTAGAGTTTTTGCTGCCTTACTAGAGACAAACAGAGGTTCCGTTTGGTAAGTTATAGTGTCATTAGGTCCGGATACGAAGTTGGTCATTACGACTTCTTCGACTTCGACTTGCCAAGATACTTCTGTATGTTTTGGAAAACTTTGATTGTGGGTTTTTTCTACAGGAAAAGTAATATCCCCTGACCTTACGTTTTCATCCTTCAGTTCTTTGTGGACCTCATTGTCCGTTTAAACCGGAACCTTATGTCTTACTTCGTCCCGTTTCCGATTATCTCAAAACGATTCTCTTACGTGACCAGTATCGTTTGTGAGAGAAGGTTGTTGTGTTCTCTTCTGAGATGTGTACCTGTAGTGGTCTACCAGTTGTGACTTTAGTCTAACTAATATAAGAAACGTCGATTTCTACCTTTTCGAGATATATCAGTCGTTTTTGTTCTGGCCCTCGACTGACACCGTGTCTAGTACTTGAGGAATAACGGTTTAAGTCTGAATTTAACTTCTTTCACCCCTTTTGGTGATCTGACAAGTCCATACTGGATTTAGTTTAGGGAATACTAATATGTCACCTTCCCTCTTTATCTAAATGCCCTGATCTAGACTATCTGTCTCACGGACTACTTGATACCTTACTCCAAGTACTGTAACATGTCCTTTGTCCCTAGTTCTGGTAGGGGTACCTTGTCTTTACGTTTTTTTGTTTTACCGACAGACCCCTCCGGAATGTTTATCGACACTTTTCTTCTCTCCGTTTATCGTTTCCTCTTTTCCTTTCTATATTCGTAGACTTACGTCTTAAGGTTTCTTATCGTTCTTCTCTATTCTTTCGGAAGAAGTCGCTAGTTTCGTTTCTTTATCTCCTTTTGCTGTCTCTAGAGAAGTTCTTTTAATCTCTATGGTTCCCTTGTAAAGTACGTTTCTACCCGAGCTATTTCCTGTCTTTACCATACCTGGATTGTCTTCGTCTTCTATAATTCTTCTCCACCGTTCTTATGTGTCTTCTTGACATGTTTT
>SJYO01048061.1:38557610-38583988 GCA_006410555.1 Capra ibex | reverse complement strand
AGTGGAGAAGAATTATAGAAGACGAAGACAATCCAGGTATGGTAAAGACAGGAAATAGCTCGGGTAGAAACGTACTTTACAAGGGAACCATAGAGATTAAAAGAACTTCTCTAGAGATCAGAAAAGGTAAGACAGTAAAAGGAGATAAAGAAACGAAACTAGCGACTTCTTCCGAAAGAATAGAGAAGAACGATAAGAAACCTTAAGACGTAAGTCTACGAATATAGAAAGGAAAAGAGGAAACGATAAACGGAGAGAAGAAAAGTGTCGATAAACATTCCGGAGGGGTCTGTCGGTAAAACAAAAAAACGTAAAGACAAGGTACCCCTACCAGAACTAGGGACAAAGGACATGTTACAGTACTTGGAGTAAGGTATCAAGTAGTCCGTGAGATAGATAGTCTAGATCTGGGAATTCAGATAAAGAGTGAAGATGACATATTAGTATTCCCTAAACTAAATCCAGTATGGACATACCAGATCACCAAAAGGGACGAAAGAAGTTAAATTCAGACTTAAACCGTTATTCCTCAAGTACTAGACACGGTGTCAGTCGAGGGCCAGAACAAAAACAACTGACATATCTCGAAGAGGTAGTGCCCGACGTCTTTTATATTAGTTAGACTAAAGCCACAACTGGTAGACCACTACAGGTACACATCTAAGAAGAGAACACAACAACCTTCTCCCACAAACGATACTGGTCACGTAAAAGAACCGTTTTGACATAATCGGAAACGAGACGAAGTAAGACATAAGGTTCCGGTTTAAACGGACAATGAGATCCACAAAGAACTGAAGGATGAAAACGTAAGGTCAGGGGATATTAATTTTCCTGTAGAAAAAACCCACGATCAACATTTTCTAGAACATCCAGAAGTATTTTGGTTAGTTGAAATCAAAGAAGTCGCAATGACCAACCCCGTATCTGAACCTAATGACACTATAACTTACCAAACGGAACCTCTGCTTGTTTCTAGTAAGACAGTAAAAACTCTAACGTAGGTTCATGACGTAAAGTCTGAGAAAACAACTGGTACTACCGATGAGGTAAAGAAGACTCCCTAAGGACGGACGTCATCATCTATATTACCAGTAGACTCAATTTAAGTGGGTAAGGTCAGGTAAAATGAAACGACTAAGGATCTTACAGCTGCAAGTGGGAACGGTTGAGAACAAACTGGTGAAGGTTACACGGAACTAAGTACCTGGACTGTAAGGTCCAAGGATACGTTATAACGAGAAATGTCGTAACCTAGAACGAAGATAGTGGTCAGTGTAGGTGTTGACCCATAACAAAAACGAAACCGAGGTAGGAAAGTAAGAAAGACCTCAATAAAGAGGTGACTAGAGGTCATCGTATAACCCGTGGATTACTGGACCCTATTCAAATATTTTTATAGATTTTTTCGTTGACTATATAAGGTAAGTTCAAGTTGGTCGTAGAAGTGTAGGAAAATCAGAAAGGTGAGGACTGATTTGATTGTGGACAAGATGAGTTAATACTTTATTTAAGACGTAGTCTAAAAGAAAAATGTTTGTACAAGTTTTCGTCAACCCCACTCCTACACACGTAACACGTTTAACGAAAAATTATAACGATCTGTATACTTGGAAGGGAAATCGGTAAGAAGAGTACGTTGAAGCATAATCAGATTACTAGACTGGTATTGTTTAAAAACTTACTGTAAAACGACAGTTTGACAAAAAGTCAATTCGACAAAACATATACGGGGAAAAACAAGTCAGTCTATTAAACGATGTGTCAAAGTACCATGTGATTTTTCACTGTGTGTCCCTAAACCTTACTTTCGTTAGTACATGTGTCGTTCTGTTTATGGTAGTTAAACGAAGGTTACATAAGATGACACTTATAAGACATAATTCGTCATTTTAATGTCGAAGTCACTCTTTTACGTTGTAGCCCTATAAATAAAAAGGATAACGAATGGTAATCTTTATAAACATTCGTATAGTAGTATTAAGTATTATCATTTATAACTTATAGTTTCTTTACACACTATTGAGAGTTAAGGTGATTCATTCGTCGAATGGTAAAATATTATTATTTTAAACAGTAGATACATATAGTCTAAATTAAGAATTGAAACTAAATTCACAGAGAACTAGGGGGTTTATTAAATCATAAGTAGAGACTCTTCCTTGAGACGTTCGGTGTTCACGTTATAATGCATTACCGTTAATGAACTAAAAAAAATTGTAAACAAAATACTCAAAGAAAAATAAAATAATAAATAAAAATTTTTAAATGAATAAAATTAACCTCCAATTAATGAAATGTTATAACCAAAACGGTATGTAGTTGTACATAGGTGGTGTCCATATGTGTACAAGGGGTAGGACTTGGGAGGTGGGAGGAGGGAGGGGCATGGTAAGGAGACCCAGTAGGGTCACATGGTCGGGGTTCGTAGGTCATAGTATGTAACTTGGACCCGACCGCTGAGCAAAGTATATACTATAATATGTACAAAGATACGGTAAGAGGGTTTAGTAGGGTGGGAGAGGGAGAGGGTGTCTCAGGTTTTCTGAAAAGATATGTAGACATAGAGAAAACGACAGAGCGTATGTCCCAACAGTAATGGTAGAAAGATTTACGGTATATATACACAATCATATTACGTAACCACAAAAAGAAAGACCGAATGAAGTGAGACATATTATCCGAGGTCAAAGTAGGTGAAGTAATCTTGACTAAGTTTACATAAGAAAAATTACCGACTCATTATGAGGTAACACATATACATGGTGTCGAAAGAATAGGTAAGTAGACGACTACCTGTAGACCCAACAAAGGTACAGGACCGATAATATTTGTCACGACGCTACTTGTAACCCCATGTGTACAGAGAAAGTTAAAACCAAAGGAACCACACATACGGGTTGTCACCCTAACGACCCAGCATTCCGTCAAGATAAAGGTCAAAAAATTCCTTAGAGGTGTGGTAAGAGGTATAACCGACATGATCAAACGTAAGGGTGGTTGTCACATTCTCCTATATTTTAGTTGTGTGTCTTTAGGGAACGTAAGGATATGTGATTATTACTCTTTTATCTTTCTCTTTAATTCCTTTGTTAAGGTAAGTGGTAACGTTGTTTTTCTTATTTTATGAATCCTTATATGGATGGATTTCTTTGATTTCTGGATATATATCTTTTGATATTTTGTGACTCAAAGAAAAATTTAATTTTTTTTTAGTTACATCGGTAAGGTAATAAAACATAAAGAAAGTTAAAATACGATTGAAGGAGATCGAAAATTAGTTGATCTCACGGTATAAACGATTTAATATAAAATCCAATTGAAAAGAATAGGAATTTTAAGAATATTGGGTTTAAACCTACGTCTCTGTCAAAAGTTGAATAACTGGAATTTTTTATAACAAATACTCAAAAAGAGTTATTAAAACTCTAACTTAACTCACCGATATCGAGACACCAAACACACTCAAGACTATTTAGAACACGGACTTTTATATAATCGTCAAAAGTCCTCCCGAACATAGTACAATTCATAAAACGACTGAATTTTTTTTTCCGTGTCACACTCAACACTCAATTTAAAATAAACCCCATACCTGCACTCAAACTCACTTGAGACCCTCAGTCACTACCTGTCCCTCCAGACCGCACGACGTTAAGTACCCCAGTGTTTCTAAACCTGTACTGACTTGCAGACTTGACTGACTTGACTTGACTTATACTTTTGATGTCGGACCCTCTATCGTGGAGTCTATCGAGACCCTTTGACAAGGTTTCTCCATCCCCCTTTTCAATCACATATACATTAACACAACTTACCCCTCAAGTATGTTAGTTTGTGTATACATATATATAAAAAAACATCTTTTAAAGACGACTATAGTATTTCGAAGACCATTAGTACCCTTTACTAACAGTTAAATCATTAAAAGATCTATCTTCCTTTATGTTCTTGACTCGAGTATTTTAGTCGAGGACTCTTATAGATTGATAGATTTCTGGACAGAACTGTCAAAGGATTTCGTGTCTCACGGAGTAAAGATGAGAGGTGAGGAAGTCCCCCACAACCTTCAGTTGTTGACGTTGTCGTATACTAAGTTAGGACCATCTCCATCCACCGTTCATGGAAACCGTTCACGGTTTAACACTGACTCTTAAAGAAACCAACTATTTATAAATAAAAACAACAAGTAAGTCATTCAGTACAGACTGAGAAACAATACGGTAACTGACGTCGTACGGTCCGAGGGGATAGGAAGTGATAGAGGGTCTCAAACGAGATTAAGTATAATCACTTAAACGACTAACTGGTTAATTAGTATTTATACTATTAGTCTTTTTCAGATGACTACTCTCACTACTCTTTATTTTGATTAACGTTATAATCACCCCAGTATAGTTTGTTTAACAAGAATTTTAATAGAAGACTGACTTCTACAACTGTCTTAAAATCGAATAGTCTAATTTTTTTACGTTGGTTATTCCATTAATTAGTTCTTCATCCCTTAAACAACAGTAATTTAAAATTAAAAGTAATTACAATAGGAGATAAAGAGTAACTTACTAAAATGAGTACATAAAATAAGTATAGTAATACTATATCATACATAAAGTTTCCGTTAATGACCTAATTACTACGTCAGAAAATGTTACTCATTCGAGAGTGTAGTCCACCGGTTTCATAACCTCGAAGTCACAGTCGTGGTTTGGAAGGTTTCTCGTAAGTCTCTACTAAAGGAAATCCTAACTGACCAAACTAAAGGAACGTTGGGTTCTCTGAGAGTTCTCAGAAGAGGTCATGGTGTTAAGTTTTCGTAGTCAAGAAATCGTGAATCGAAAAAGATACCACGTTGAGAGTGTAGACGTGTACTGATAACCTTTTTAGTATGAAAATGATATATCTGGAAACAGTCGTTTCTCTACAGAGACGAAAAATTATGTCACAGAACCAAACAGTATCGAAAGGAAGGTTCTTTGTTCACAGAAAATTAAAGTCCTGACGTCAGTGGTATACTTCACTAAAACCTCAGGTTCTCCCCCTTTTTAGACAATGACGAAGGTGAAAAAGGGATAAACGGAACTACACTACCCTGGTCTATGGTACTAAAATCAAAAAAACTTACAACTCAAAATTCTGTCGAATAAGTACGAGGAGTAAGTGCGGGTAGTTCTCCTGAAATCAAGGAGAAGTGAAAAACGGTAATCCCACCATAGTAAGTACTTCGACTCTAACGACTATAGAGAAGGTCGTTAGAACTAAGTTCGATTTGTAAATAAGGTTCTTTATAAAAAACTTCCCAATTAAACAAGAACCAAAACAAAATCTTGTGTTAGTGACAAGAGTTCCTCGATTTGTAAATTTTAAAAGACTACTTTGAGTTATGTTATAAAAATTTAATCCTTTGAACGAAAACTTTATGATATAGTATTATTACGTTTATTTTATGTAAGTATCTTTGTAAATTACTCTTTATATTCTATTGTAATTACTTTTAATTTTAACTCAGTGTTCTCAGGGGTGAAAAACTAACTGATGGAATAATCAACGTAAAAGAATAAGACTATTCGATTTTAAGACTGTGACAGATGTCAGTCTTCTATAAGAATTCTTGTTAAACAAACTATACTGGGGTGATTATAACAAAATAAAGAGTAGTGAGAATAGTCATCTGAAAAGAGACTTATAGTACAAGTACTAATTAAACGGTCAGTCGTTACACGTGTCATAAAGAAGTAAAGAAAGTTGAAGTAGTAGACGTTGTGACTGTAAACTATTAGAGGTGAATAGTTTGAGAGAAGAGAAGTATCGACATTGGGACTTAATTAGAAATAAACTAAAAAAAGAGAAACAAGAAAACGAAAGGGAGTCAGTCAACCAGTGAGTCAAACTGGTATTGTTCCATATTACTCTTTGTTTCAAACCGTAGTTCCTTAAGTTTCCTTGTTACGTTAAAAAGTTTAGAAGACAAAGACAAATAAATTGTTCACGAAAGTAGGTAAGAGTGTGGAGTCTAAGAATCTTCTGAACTTTTATGAAGAGACGTCAAAGTAGAAGATGGACTTTAAGGATTTATAGTGTTTTTGAACTGAAACTGTTTTAGTAACTCTTGAATTCTATACTCAGTCCACGATCTTTGAACAACCCTTGAATAAGTTTAGGACATTGTAAAATCAGGACAAAAGAAGTCCGGAGTTTTTTACTTTAATTTGAAACTAATAGTTTCTTTATAAAATATTAAGATTACAAAATATCACGATGCTTAATCAATATGTATCTACAGGGTTTACACGGTACAGACGATCGATGACAATGGTATAAAAGGTACATATATATATCGTGGACTAAGTACAGAATTCAAGAGTTACTAAAACAGTTTTCAGTTCAAAAACACTATAAATCCTTAAAGTCCATCTTCTACTTTGACGTCTCTTCATAAAAGTTCAGAAGATTCTTAGACTCCACACTCTTACCTACTTTCGTGAACAATATCTACACATATATCTGTATATTAAAGAAAGGACAGGAAAGGACTGAAACTTTTGACAATCAACGGACTCATTTTCTTATTTCCTTAAGATAAAGAAAATAGTAAACCCCGTATTAAGTTTTACGATAAGTTCAATATTTTGTTTTTATATAAATACACTCAGTACAAATATACTTCAAAATCCAATCTCAATATAAATTATATCGTAAATTCTTACGTTTAACCTAATTAAATCGAGACTTTATTTCAATTAAAAACCACAAATGTATAAATGTAAAAGCTCTCAAAAAGTTGGTGTACTGAGATATATCTTACTTAAATTTAAACATTTCTTTACACACTGTTCTTTACTCTTACATCTTGTTTCATCTTCGTTCTGGGACTTCCTGAAATATACAGTATGATTACTCAAAACTAAAATAAAATTTCTGTTTACAATGTGTGACTTAATTAAATGTGTCTTAACACCATTCTGATAAAAGTAACATTTTCTAGTTGAAAAATAGTCAATTATTTACTTAACTTCTTTGTTTTGATCTTCGTCCTCCTGGTAAATACTTCGAAAAGGATTTTGAGTCTACACTCTACTTGTTTACAGATAGGTCCTGGTTCAATCCTCTTCTTCTGTTTTTCTGTTATAACTTCTTTAAAATACCTAGACATTAACTGTCCCATAAAATAGACTCTTAATTCCGTCCATCCTCAGTTCCTACTGTCGATTATAATACCGAATTCGTCATAATACCATTTAGAACGACGAGGAGTGTCTTGATCCCACATCTACTTTTCCTCTGTAATAATCTCTTTATTGATCGAACATCTAAGATTCTACGGATCCCTTGTACATTCATCGCTTGATCTTAACCCATAAATCTCCGTCAACAAACACAAGTGTGTTCTCAATGTGTCCTAATGACCTCTTTTTTTACTAAATTTAACTTTGAGGGGTGGAGGTGAAGTCATTTTTATCGAAGTTAAAATATATAATAGAAAGGTATATCACAAAGTAAAAATGTCTATAAACGTCCCGAATTTTTTACTCTATTTATTGAAAACTAAAAGGGTAAATTTTTATAAAAGACTTATTATCTTTTTTTGTTATTTTTGTTTTATTCAAGAAGACTGAAGACTAGTTCATAAGAGTTTTAAAAAACGTATGTAAATATACAAAATCTCTTGATATGGATTGGTGATACTATACTGAAAGTCTTTATACAGGGACCTTCTTTTATAAGACAGTCTATGACTCGTTGAAAAAGATATTTCTTACTTTCTCATCTATAAAATTTGAGAAAAGTTCCGTCTAACAGAGAAGTGTTGATGAGTTTAGATGATTAACATCCATCATACGTTCGTTTAACAACAAGGTGATTTTAAAACAAAACTTATTCTCCACGGTCGTTCTATTCTGGACATTTGACATCATACGACTGAAGGTATACTAAGTTACTAGTATTTGAGTATCTCTGACGTCCTGAGTGAACTCTCATAAACCCTTACTATTCATGAACATTCATTTCACTAGAGATAAGATTAGATATCTAATGGTCTTACATTTTTAGAGATATAATGGTGATTGTGTCTTTCTCCAGACAAAAAAGTTTTGTCTGTCGTTTACACCGATACCCTCTTTATTCTATAATAATATAAACAGTGGTTTTGATACACTGGTAATGTGAAGGATTAGGATTTTTACATGAACTAGTCTAAGTTACTTTACATAATTGTTGAACCAAGTGTTTAAGAACCTTCCCAATAACAAATCAGTGATTCAATACAGGTTAAGAAAACGTTGGGGTACTTCAGACAGTCCGAAGAGACAGGTACCCTAAAGGGTCCGTTCTTATGACTTCACCTAACGGTAAAGGAAGAGGTCCCCTAAAAGGACTGAGTCCCTAGTTTAGACGTCGACGACGGTACAGAGGACGTAACGTCCGACTAAGAAACACCGACTCGTGATCTTTTAGGAATTCTCTCTTATTAACAGATATTCTGTGAGTATATCCCTTTTCTTCTAACATGAGGAAAAATTTTCAATTAAATAAAAAATAACTTCATATTAACGAAATGTCTTAAAACGACAAAGGACAGTTTGGAGTTGGACTTAGTCGGTATCCATATGTATATAGAGAAGGGAAAACTTTGAGGAAGGATAGAGGGAGGGGTAGGGTGTGGAGATCCATCTATGTCTCGGAGAAAAACTCACATAAGAATTATCTACTAAGTCTTAGCAAACTAAACATACTCACTCAACCTACTACCTTTAGTAGACACTAACAAGTAAAGTCTTCTTTAATCAGAACTTAAGTACTTTTAATTTTAAAAAGAAACTGTAATGTTACTCTGGTGAACAGGAAATGGTAACATAACTCTCTTTACACAAACTGGCTATTAAGAATTTTAAGTTCTGACCCATGAATCGTAAGAGAACATGATGTCGTCTCGATAATACGTTACTTTTCTTTATACTCCTACGACTCCACAGAGAATATACTTCAAAATACGTGAAAAAGTCAAAAAAAGAAAGGTCTCTTCACTAAAGAACCGGGAAGAAAAACCGAACAAGTAAGAAAAGACAAAGGAAAAGTCCCGTGACTTATTACACAGTTTCAAACTCCATGCATACTTAACTTGGGGGTTTTCCTTTCAATAATAATTGTGAGTTAACAATTCAAAACATAATATAAATAACTTAACCTTCCCCTTTCTCTTAAAATCTTAAACAGAGTATGAGTACCAACTTATATAAAAATTAATCACGAGATTGTAAAGTCTGTAACAGGGTCTTTATTTGGTACTTAATTTTTTTTTTTGTATTTTCGTTGGAAGATTTAAAAGGGTAATTTGTATAAATACTACTTAAAGAAAAACCGTAACATATTTGAATTTTACTTTTAACGAGTATACATTCGTAGATATCATAAGATTAAATTCCTTTATATATAGAAACTCTTCTACCATTTTAATAAAAGATAGAAACGATTATTATGACAAAACTTCTAAATTTTTCATCCTTGAAAAAGAAAGAGAAAAAATACTGTATCGTCCATTATGGTTTTAGTGGTGTCTTTTCCATTTCACAATTTACAAGATTAAATATTCAACACCCCCATTCCACATAGGATGACAATGATTTATAAATCACATTGGAACCCGTCGATACATATTACTCGATTCAAAGTTCATACGCTATAACAATTATACTGATAAAGAGTAGATAGAAAATATTTAACATCTTTAGTAGGTACGACACCTTTTAAGTAGTATTATAGTACAGGAATACGAATAGTACAGGAATACGTATGTCATCGAAATCTACAAAAGTCAAATTAAACGAAACATATTTCATTACTTATAAAAACGAATATTTCCTTTTATTTTGTTGGGGACCCTCTAAAATGACTTATATTCTACTCTAACCGTTAATTTCCAGTCCCGTAATTCCCATGAATAAATATTCTGGATAAATCCAGATTCTTAAGGGAGAAGACTTCAATATACAACACACACAGAATAATTTAAGTAAGTAAAATAAAACTAGTATAAATCTGGTAGATAAACTTAGTTAAGGAAGTTTATTTACTATAAAGTGTTTAACTTCAAAATGAATTATTTTATTTATTTATTAATTCTTAGTTTAAACCTTATACAATTATACACTTGACAATTTTTCATTTTATAAAACATCAGTATACGAATCCTAATCTCTAAGAGTTTGAGATAGGACATATTCAAAATTATATTTGATATACGATGAAAAATTTTTGAGATTATATAGTGGTTTTTTCAAAAAATAAGTACTCTGAGTTATTTTGTTTGTGAGACTATTTCGTGAGGTACACTACGACTATGTTTACCATTTGTTTGACTTGTCTTTATGTAATTTATTTATCGGTATGTCTCAAGTAAGACTTATAAGTAATGTATTGATATCACGGAAACGTCTTTTGTCTCATTCCATAAACGTATTTTAAACATGATTTATACTCATCAAAACTCCTTTCGTGTATATAAAGGAGAAGGTTTATACATAGATACAGTTACAATAACATTGTGACTCCGTTAACGAAAGATTTTGTAAATAATGATCTTTCGCTTAATTTTCGTATCACCGAACAGTAAATTTCCTTTATTTTCTTTTCTTATGTACCTGTGAATTTCACCTATAGAATTTAACTCTGATTTATATTACAGGTATCTGAATGAATATATCTTTTATGTGTTATTAGTGGGTAACATGAACAATCTTCGTGTCAGAACTACGGTGGTAGTTTCGAAGACTAGATCATTGAGACACTAGTATGATTCCTAAAATGTAAAACACTAAAATAGGATATTGTACCAGGCCTAATTTGACTAAATACGTGGTACAAGACTCTTGTGACAATTCTCATTATTCTGACGTTTACTCTTTTAATAGGTATTTTACGTTGACCAAACTTAAAATGACCTTACCGTAATTCCGACACAGGTTTGGTTCTACATTAAATCATAAACAAGTAATTCGGTGATTCTCAATGGTTCAAATAAGATAAGCTTTCTTAAAGGATACATGAGTAGTCTATACAAATTTATTTACGAGTTATTAGTAGTACTTTAGAGAACTGTATTTTCATCGTCTATGTTTAAGTATAAATAAAATCCATTCTGGATCTCCTTTACGTTTACTTTACGTTTGTTTTCATTCAACCCGGATTAACCTTTTCTCGTATAGAATATATTAGAGTTAATTACGAGAAAGTTAAAGTTCATTATGTTTCAGTTAGTTATATAGACTTGGTTTTCTTCCAAATGATATTAAGTTGTTCCATAGAATGTCCTGGTTTACCCTTTTTGTTATCGGTCTTGAATGATCCTTTGGACCTCTTCCTTTACCGTTGGATGAAGTCATAAGAACGGACCTTTTAAGGTATCTGTCTCTTCGAACCACCCGATGTCAGGTACACCAACGTTTCTCAACCTGTGTTAACTGACTGACTCGTGTGTGTGTGATCCTTTTATTCTCAATACCGGACTTAAAGAGTAAGAAAGAGAAACCTCGACGTTTAAAAGTGTAGGATTATAGGGAAAAGTAAAAGTTAAGAATATAAAGAGAAGGAGTCTTATTCAAAAGGGACGGACTGACGTACTCACTTAACTCTTTATGGGTAAACGAGAAGGACACAACAGTAAAAAAAGAAAAGAAGTTAAAAATACCAAAATTCTTTCGAAAAATAACGTATATATTAAGATTTTACAAAATCAACTATACATCTGTGGTAAATTCAGTTCACAAAGGTACTAGGAAGTCGGTCCTGTCGGTATAAATAAATAAATTTTTTGTAAATAAATCTTTGTTTTTACAAGAATTGTCAGTATTTAAATATCTATTTGAATCCTATTGAACCTCAGTTTTTTATTTGTTCATCTTTATGTCGGTTCATTGATTTAATGTATATATTCTTATATCTTTGTACAAGGATTCTGGAGAATACTTTATTTTACTCTATGGTGTTTCTTCCGGTATATACTCTTCTTCAAATTTTCCTATTCAGAAAGTTTATCTGTTTCATTTCTTATAGACTTTATCTTTCCTCTTCTTTGTATATCAATTCACATATACTTTATATTGAAAACTCCTCTTTCTACTTAAGACACAGTACCTTTTCAGTACTCTACGTTCATCCTCTTACTGTTCCTTTAAACGATCTACTTTTCGATTTTTTAACTAGTACTTAGATAGTTAGATTTTAGTATATATAATCAGTTGTATACAAAAGTGTAGATCATATATAAATAAGAAAGGACTACATGGTCAGAAGGGTACCATTGAGTGAAAGAATGAGAATTACTTTTTAACTCACTTATAAGAAACTTAGGTTCGAGTCCATACACCAAGTTAGAACCAGTTAATCTCGTTTTATAAACAATTTGACGTCACTGACCAAGTCTCGAATATGGTAATATATGAATTTCGTTCAATGTAAAAAAAAAAAGACAGTGTAAAAACCTTTCTCTAACCTTTGAGTGAGTCGACAGGTATAAGACTGTATACACCTTTATAGAGTAAGGATCTTTTACTGTCACTAAAAACATTTTCTTCTACATTTTCTTTAACTTCTTTCTATTGTATTGGAATCAGGAGTTTTTTAGGATTTTTATTAAGGTATTTATTTTATATAAGGTATGTTAATATTTATTGGTACGTATGTTCCTCCGTTGTTTTATAATTAGTTCTTGTCGACCATTATTTTTCTTATTCGATATCTTTCTCTGGATGTTTCTTAGTTTAATTTATTAGTGTTTTAAGTTTAATACGACGGTTTGTGTATCTTATTTTAAACTCTTAAAACCGTCTCTTGACCTTTAGTACCCTTTTTATGTATCTTTAGTATATTGAGTTTTTGTATTATTGGTCCTTTAAAAACGAAAGTTAGTTTCACCCTAGCTTCTCTCATCCAAATAAGACGAGGACCTAGTTGGTTCCCCCTTTTTCTTTCTTTTTGTCTCTTTTCTTTCTTTGTATAATTTCACTATAAGTTTGATAGTCTGTTCATTATTTCCTGTCGTTAAGGATTCACTGTCTTTTATTTACTCTACTTATGTCGTTACCGGAATTACATTGTCGGAATCAAACCAAAAGTCTACCTTCCTTCTTTCTTCTATTATTTCGGTTCCATTGATCTGAAACGTCTTATCCCAGTCTCTCTCTTGTGACCTCTCGACGTCTATTAGAGGGGTGGAGCTTCGTGGCTAATTAGGAACATACATTCCTCTAATGTGTTTTGGTCTCTTCTATAGTGGACATTTTGTCTCTCTTTTTACAGGTATCGAGTGTATTTCAATCCTTTTCACGAGTAAAGGTTATCTTTTTAGATTAATAAGTACCTCATAACCTATCTCATCTGTCTTTTAGGAACAGACTAATCATCACTTATTAATCGAGATTTCACTTGTGAGAAAAACAAAGGTGAATTGTTTAAAATTTTCGTTCTGGGTTCTCTTACTTTGATAAAGATTTTTTCACTTGTTACAGACTTTTTTACTAGTTGTTATAAAGATTTTTAACTTTGATAGGTCGGGAGTTATTCCACTTTAATGTTACAGAACATAGATCAACCTCTTCCGAGGTCATGAGGTCATGAGAACGGACCTTTTAGGGTACCTGCCTCCTCGGACCATCCGACGTCAGGTACCCCAGCGATCCTCAGTCTGTGCTAACTCGCTGAAGTGAAAGTGAAAAGTGAAAGTACGTAACCTCTTCCTTTACCGTTGGGTGAGGTCACAAGAACGGACCTCTTAGGGTCCCTGCCCCCTCGGATCACCCGACGGCAAATTCCCCAACGTGTCTCAGTCTGTGCTGGCTTCGTTGAATCGTCATAGGTCAATTTACAATCATCCGTATATCCTTTATTGGTTTATGAGGTACATTAATCCTCTTTTTAGTTAGTTACCTTTTACTAGGTGTTCACTATACATATAATCTTAATCGTCTAAACCTTATCAATAATTTTGACCTAAGGGATACTGGTTTTCAAATTCACTTTCGATCTTTTTCTGTTTTTACGTTAAAGATTATTATTTTTGATATTACATACTCTACTTTTATGTGTCTTTATATCATGACCATCTATTCTGTAACTTTCTTTTTTTTAGAATTTATTTGGACCATTTGTGCTTTTGTGTCGTTATATTTGTGAGTTTTCACTTTGTCTCCTTTATGTAAAATTTCTTTAAGTGTCTTATGGTTACTTACTACTCTATTGAAGTTCGTCTAATTATATACATATAAAACTCAGAAGTTTCTTTCATTAATTCTCCAATGTGTTCTTTTTCCTTTCTTTTTTTCTTAACGTCCTTTATTAACCGTTTTCACTATTTTATATTTTCACTATTTTTTCAATAAAGGTTTTCACTATTTTTATATTTAAGTGTTTATATTCTTTAAGTTGTTTTGAGTTTTACGTCTTTGTATTTCTTTTGGAAACATTCTGTTTAGTATTAGTTTAAAGAGTTTTACCACCAAATTTTTTTTTTAGAACTTTCGTGGGTCTACTTCGTTTGTCTAAAACATGACACCTTGTTTCCGTTCATTCTGTTAACTAAAAAATAATTTTTGTCATTCGTCTTCTGTCTCCCCGTTATAAAAATTTCGTGATTTTATTTTTATATAATAGTCTCATCTTAAGGTATTAGTCATTTTTTTGGTTTTGAAAGTTTTTACGTTCATTTTATTGCAAATTCTTGGTATTGTAAATTCTTTTTCTTTATGAATTATTTGACGACGACGACGACGACGATTCAGCGAAGTCAGCACAGACTGAGACTTTGATATTCGGATTTAATGTTTATATATATATATACATATACATATATATACTTCACTTTAGCGAGTCAACACAGGCTGAGAAACACTAGGGTGTCTGACATCGGATGGTCCGGGGAGACAGGTACCCTAAAAGGTCCGTTATCATGACCTCACCTAACGGTAAAGGAAGAGGTCCCCTAGAAGGGTTGGGTCCCGAGTTTGGACCCAGAGGGTGTAAGATCTGTCTGCGAAATGACAGACTCGGTGGTCCCTTCACGGTATATATATATATATATATATATATATATATATGTATGTTCCTTTATGAATCTTTCTTTCCTATGTTTCCTTCTTCGTGTCTTCTACCATTGATGTATCGTTTGTGTGTTATACGAAAAGAACAATAAATTTAGGGGAATATTCTATTGACTTACATAATTGTTTCTATTCTTATCTCATATGCCTAATTCTGTTGAGATTGTCAATTTTATATATCGATACTTCTGTATTCCGATTCTACCCTTTTTATTTGTTAAAAATACGTATTACACGATATTATGGAAAGGCTCCTTCTGATTATTAAATTTCCACATTATATTTACGACTTTCAATAGGTTGTAATAATAGGTTATTAAGTTGACTTCTATAGTTTTCCTTAGTATTTCTATATTATTGGGTTTTCTTGTGTACTTTTGTCCCTTCTTCCTTGTTTCTTATCTATCTGTTTATTTTAACTATTGTACCACAATCTCACTTTAGTTTGGTATAGTAATCAGTATAATTTGAATTATTTCTGGGACTCATTTACTTTTTAAAACAATATAACCCATTTTAGTTCTGGTTTGACCCTTCTCAATAGTTTTATCACCTCATCTTCTTACACCCCGAGTGGAGGAGGGTGTTTATATAGTTTTATATAGATGTACACCCCGTGAAGAGTGTTTTATGGATGACTTACGACGGTCTTCTGGATTTGAAAGACTTTCCCGTTCTGCTTAGAGGTGTATTGACCCCTCCTGTTTTATTTTATTTCTCTCTCTCGCTCTTTCTTTAGTCTTGTCCTGTAAACGGGGACTCTCCCTCGACATATTCTCCTTTCGAAGGGGGTGGGACCCTTGGTGGGAGTGGTCGTCCCTCTAGTTGGTCCTACCTCCCCTTCGAAGTCTATCTCTCCTAAGGAGTCGTTGGTAAAACTTTTTTATTTCCTCTCTCTAGACGTATTTAACAGACACGACGGTGAGACGAGGGGTTTGACTCTGGGTGTAGGTGGTCACATCGACCCCCGACCGACGACTTCCATTCCGAAACCTTCTGTATGGACCCCTTTTCTGACCCAACCAACACACCTCTATCGGACTTCCCTGTCGTTGGTATATACATCAGTCTCGAATCAGGACTGTAATTCCACTCGTGGTGACAACCTCCCACGTGTTTCCCTCCTGGTCCTACGTCAGAGAAAGAGGTGTACACACGTCAGTGTCAGTCGTTCTGTGTGAGAGGTGTCCGAGGTCCACGACCGTGTTCGTCGGTGATGAGAGTGACGGTGTCCGAGACCCTTGTCCCTGATCGACGACGTAGAAGTGTGGGGACTATTTCCCCTATTATTGGTCGTGTACGGTTCTTTTTTCTGTGTGTACAGATTTTGTTTTTCAGGAACATGGTTTTTATAATTTGGATGTGTTCGACGGGTCCCTAAGAGAGTGTATTTTTTATTGGGAGGTTCCAGTGTTATCATTAATAAAGAGGATTTGAGTGTCTCATTCTCTTATATTCATTTTACTTCTTATCTCCTTGGTGAGTATTAATTTTATGGTTCTTTTAAGGGGACTTTCTTGTTACTTTGTCTGGAGAAATGAGATTATCTGTGACTCAAGTTTTTCCTCTATTCCTTTATGACTTCCTTAATTCTTTCCGATCGTTGTCTTTACGTCTAATGACATTTTTTTCTTGGTCTTTGGTATTCTTACTCAGTTCTTTTCCGTCTTTTAGGTAAACAGTTCTACTTTAGATTCGATTTCCGTTACTTATCGTCTTACTTATTACGTCTACTTGTTTCTTCTCGTTTACTCACTAGATCTTCTATCTTATTACCTTTAGTATGTTAGTCTTGTCGTCCTCCTTTCGGTTTACTTTTTCCTTTTTATTTTGTTATATTCTTCGTATACCCTATTCTATTTCGTGCTGTTAGATCCGTATTATACTTAAGGTTTTCCTGTTCTTTCTCTTTTCACTAATTTTTACATAAAACTTCTTTAGTACCGATTTTTTAGATCTTCCCACCCCACCCCACCCTCTACCCTCCTTCCAAGGCCTCCCTCCCCTGAATCCACATGGATACCGACTAAAAACAACTACAAACTGTCTTTCGTCTTTTTAAGACATTTCGTTGATAGGAAGTTAATTTTTTTATTTTACTGGTTTTTTTTTTTTTTGGTGGGAGGTTTTTTGGGTTTGTGGGTCGTTGAAGGGTTTGGATTTCTTCCTTCGTCTATAGGTCTTCATGTTCTTTGTGTCTCTTAGGGTTTGTTCTACTTAGGTTTATCTGCATGTGGTTCCGTATAATATTAATTTTACCGTTTTCAATTTCTCTTTTCAGATTTCCGTCCTCCTAAGATTTGAGAAGGATTTTTTATATTTCAATTAATGTTTCCTTGTAGGGGTACTTCAATAGACGACTAAAGAGATGTCTTTGTAACTTTCGGTCTTCCGTTACTGTTTTATGAAAGTTTCAGGACTTTTCATTTTACAGACGTTGGATCTTACACGATAAGTCGTTTTCACAGTAAATCTCTCTATTTCTTAAAGAGTCTGTTATTTTTTGATTTTCGTTATGTTATAATTTGGATAAGATTTTCTTTATGACTTTTAAGAAGAGATTTATCTTTTCTATGTCCTTTCTTATCCTTGGTCTTTTAGTGTTGACCTTTCATTTAGTAAATTCATTCGGTCATATATCTAATTTTCCTTTTTTTTACGAAAATTATCGTTAAGATTGATACTAATCGTCGTTACTATTGATTTAGTGATACAAATATTGAAAAATTTATTTTTTTATACTCGGATGTTCGAGTTATATACGCCGGATGTTTTCTGGGTGAAATCCTGTTTCCTGTATGTATCTTAATTTTCACTCTCCTACCCTTTTATATAACGTACGTTTACTTTTACTGTCCTTTAACCCCTAATGTTATGAGTATAGTCTGTTTTAATCTGAAGTTTATTTCCGGTATTTCTTTATATCTCTACGCAGATCTCACAATCTCAAGAGGTTGTCATATCACAATGAAAACTAAAGAGGAAAATACTTACAATTGCAAACGGAATAACCAGGGATACAACTCACGTATACATAAATGTGAACAATAAAGAAGAAGAACCTAACTAGGGAACTAGTAATACATCACGGGAAGAAACGAGGAAGATTGTAATAAAATTTGAGATAAAACAGACTATAGTCATAACGATGGGGTCGGAAGAAAATTAAAGGTAACGTAATTTACGGGAAAAGTTAGGAAATTTAAAATCAGACAAACACAGGATCCTAACTTGACTTAGAAAACATCTGTCGTATATATACTCAGAACAAAAAATAGGTAATTCGGTCAGATACAGAAAACCACCCTCGTAAATTAGGTAAATGTAAATTCAATTAATGGTCAGATATACAATAATAGTGGTAAAACAATTAACAAAACAAACAAAAACATCCAGAAAAAAAGAAAACAAAGAAAACAAGAAAAGAGAACACTAAACTACTGATAGAAAACATAACATAAACCTAACGAAAAGGAAAAAAACGCACATATATAGATAACACCTTTAAACCAAACGGAAATGGTACTCCAAAACTATATCGTTAGAAGGGGAGGGGAAGGAAGAGAGAGAGATAAGACATAGTTACGTCTTATAAAGATACAGATACATTGATATATAGACATAGATAGAGAGCGACATATAATATATGGATGTGTTTCTATATATTCTATGATGTAATAAATCCCTGTATAGTATATAATGTCAATTATTATTATTATACTTTTTTCTATATTATGACTTTCTACTTGGGGATACCAACCATTCACAAGTTAGACGATAATTTCTTCTCACTCTTTATCGAGGACTTTCTTACTTCTCCGACTCGGTTTCGTCTTTACTACGAGTCAAGACCGACACAGACCACCACTTTTTTTCAGGTTACGACATTTCTTGTTATAACGTATACCTAGACCTTACAAACAAGGTACTTAGTTTTCATTTAACCCACCAGTTTGTCATCCACCATTCTCACTTGTAGTTGTAAAATCCTTAGTCACTTGATTTTACCTACCCTTACCGACTTAAATTAAGTCTACTAGTAATATAGATGATGACACCCTTTTTAAGGGAATCTTACTCTCTCAACTTCGAATCCGTCAGGCCTGGTAAAGTTCCTTCTCCACTCGTAAGAGTCAGTTAAGAAACGAATTCGGAACACGTGTTACATAGAACAGACTTCTGACAGGAAAGAAATCCTCGATTACCAGTGTGTCGTGTCACAAGAATAGTACCTTTACGAAAAGAATCTGAGATACAATTATTAATAATAACATTGTTTAGAACGGACCCTTGGATAAAGAGTTCTGAACATGGGGACTAACGTATCCCCATTATATGACAACATATAGAACGGTCTCTGCAATGGGTCTTGGGTAAGAGGGACCTATTAGAACACGGTTTCAATAAAGTCCTATATACGGAACCCTTTCCCAGACCACCTTGAGAATGTTGAAACTCCATAAGAAAAATAGATAGGAGTCGTTGGTCAACTTTTCATATATTACGGGGTGAATTTGGTCATTATAAAGATAGGGGAAGACTACAGATACAGTCTTCGAAAAAACAGTGATAGTGGAATTATTTTAAAGATGATGTGTTTCGAGACACACTGCTCTGTCAGAAACCAGGACCTCAATTTTCCAGGACCTCAAGAAGTCTCCAGTACTTAGGTCACCTTGTGACATTCGAAAGTAGATAGTGGAACCCCCGAATCAACCCTAAGGGTTCTGTTCCATATCGATAGTAGATCCTCCGAATAAGTCTTAGGATTTTGTTCCATATTGGAAAGTTCTTATTTAATTAATAGAGAGTATCAGTTTTTTTCTTAGACTTTGCGTCATGAACTTATGTCAGAGTTTGTGTTGTTACTTGAACCAAGTGAAGGTTCTGTTTGATAATTTGTAGTGTCATTAGGTTTAGATGCAGGGTTATTGATTACGACTTCTTTTACTTCAACTCACCAGATTCTTCTGGATATTCTAGAAGATCTTGATTGTGTCTTTTGCTACAGGAAAAGAAGTATTCCCTGACTTTACGTTTTCATCCTTCAGTTTACTATAGACTTCATGTTTTACCTTTTGTGATTGTCTCGAATTGTTCTCTTGTGTAACCAGTATCGTTTGTAGGAGAAGGTTGTTGTGTTCTCTGTCGAGATGTGTACCTGTAGTGGTCTACCAGATATGGTTTTAGTATAACTAATATAAGAAACGTTGGTTTCTACCTCTTCGAGATATGTCAGTCGTTTTAAATCTGAACCTCGACTGACACCGAGTCTAGTACTCGAGGAATAACGTTTTAAGTCTGAACTTCTTTCATCCCTTTGACTGACCCTGTAAGGACATACTGGACTTAATCTAGGGAATAATAATATGTGACCTTCACTGTTTATCTAAGTTCCCTAATCTAGACTTTCTGTCTCACGGACCTCTTGATACCTGTCTCCATGTTCTCCCGTAACATGTTCTCCGTCACTGGTTTTGGTAGTCGTTCTTTCTCTTTACGTTGTTCCGTTTTGCCAGAAAACTCCTCCAGGATGTTTATCGACTTGTTTCCTCTCTTCGTTTTCCGTTTCCTCTTTTCTTTTTTATACTTGCGTCTCAAGGTTTCTTATCATTCCTTTCTATTCTTTGGGAAGAATTCACTTGTTACGTTTCTTTGTCTGATTTTTATATCTTACCTTTCTGATCTCTATGGGAGTTCTTTTAATCTCTGTGGTTTCCTTGTAAAGTACGTTTCTACCCGTGTTATTTCCTGTTTCTACCATACCTGGGTTGTCTTCGTCTTCTAGAATCTTCTCCACCGTTCTTATGTCTCTTCTTGACATGTTTTTTCCAGAATTACTGGGTCTATTGGTACTACCACACCAGTGAGTGAATCTCTGTCTGTACGACCTCACCCTTCAGTTCACCCGGAATTCTTCGTAATGATGTTTGCTTAGATAATTTTCACTACCTTAAGGTCGATTCGATATATTTTAGGATTTTTTATTAGGATAACTTCACAACGTGAGTTATACGGTCGTTTGAATCTTTTGAGTCGTCACCAGTGTTCTGACCTTTTACAGTCAAAAGTAAAGTTAGGGTTTCTTCCCACAAATTTCTTGCAAATTTGATGACATGTTAACGTGAGTAAAGAGTACAATCATTCCATTACAAGTTTTAGGAAGTTCGATCAGAAGTTATTATGGTTCTTTAAGGTCTACATGTTCGACCTAAATCCTTTCCGTTTCCCTGGTCTAAAATTTAACGGTTACAGATGACCTAGTATCTTTTTCGTTCCCTTAAGGTCTCTTTGAAGACAAAGTAACTGATGTTATTTCGGAAAGTGACATACCTAGTGTTGTTTGACACCTTTTATACATTTCTCTATCCTTATGGTTTGTTGGAATGGACGGGGAACTCTTTAGTCTTACGTACAGTTCTTACGTCTCAAGTCAAGTCAAGTCAGTCAGCACAGGCTGAGAAACGTCGAGGTACCTGACGTCCTGCGGTCCGGAGGGACAGGTAGTGGATGAGGACCTCAAATGACTCGTACAGTTCTTACGTCTCATGTAATATGTTTTACGATCCGACCTACTTAGTATTCGGTCCCCTTTAAGTCCTTTAAGTTCTAACGGTCCCCTTTATAGTTATTAGAGTCTATACGCCTACTGTGGTGGGATTACCGTCTGTCGCTTCTCCTTGATTTCTCGGATAAATACTTCTTCTTTCTCCTCTCACTTTTTAGACCGAACTTTGAGTGGTAAGTTTTTTACTTGTAGTACCTTAAATCAGGGTAGTGAAGTACCGGTTATATACCACTTTTTTACCTTTGTCACTGTCTGAAATAAAAGAACCCGAAGTTTTAGTGACACTTACCACCGACGTCGATACTTTAATTTTCTGTAAACAAAGAACCTTCTTTTCGATACCGTTTAGATCTGGTGTATAATTTTCCGTCTCTGTAGTGAAACGGTTGTTACAAGTCAGAACAGTTTCGATACATCAGAACACACCTACACTCTCAACCTGGTGTCTCCTGACTCGTGACTTCTTAGTCACGAAAGTTTGACACCACGACCTCTTCTGAGAGCTCTCAGGGAACTTGTCGTCTCTCTAGTTTAGTTAGTCTTTCCTGTAGTTGAGACTTATAAGTAATGTTCCTGACTACGACTTCGAGATTATAAAACCGGTGGACTACGATTCTCGGTTGAGCAACCTTTTCTAGGACTAAAATCACTTCTGACTCCCGTCATCCTCTTCTCCCACTACCTCCTACTCTACCAACCTACCGTAGTAACTGAGTTACCTGTACTCAAACATATTTGAGGTCCTCTATCACTCCTTGTCTCTTCTAACCGTACGACGTCAGGTCCCCCAACGTCTCAGTCTGTACTGATTCACTGACTTGTTGTAATTTATATATTAGTAAAATTCAACGACTAATTGAAGTTTACGTAAAGGTTATAGGACCCAAACATGACAGTACTTATAACCAAAGATATAGTATATATACACACCTACTAAAGGATGGAAGTGTTATACAAACGTAAATGACCATTTGAAAGGTTAAAAATTAAAACAAACGAAAAGAAATACTGGAAATGAAAATACGGTTCTCTTGAAGAAAATCGTAAACAAAATTAAGACCAAACTACCACGACTTAAGAGGATTGAAAACGACAGAGACAGTTTAGACTTGTTCTTACATCGACCAATCACATAAGAACCAATATCCAAAAGGGGAAAATAGTGAAATTTACGTAACACGGTAAGGGAGACCGGACGTCTCAAAGACGACTTTTTAGTCGACTATTGGAATACCCCTAAGGGAAAGTAAACAACGAAGATGGAACAAAGAAAATTATAACAGAGAAACAAGAACTAAAAACAGTTAAACTAAGTGTACACAGAACTTCACAATGAGAAACCCAAACAGGAAATACCCTGAGACATTAAGGACCTGAACCTACTGACAAAAGAAGGGGTGTAATCCCTTCGAAAATCAATAATAGAGAAGATTATAAAAGAGAGTGTGAAAGACATAAAGAAGAGGAAGACCCCTGGGATATTACGTTTACCACGTAAAATTACAACAGGGTCTTCACAGAATTTGACAGAATTAAATAAAAGTGAGAAAAGTTTTTAAGACAAGACACCGTAACTAAAGATAGTAAGATTTTAAGTCGAGTGAACAAGTAAGACAGAGTAAATAAGATAATTTGAGGAAGATCCAAAAGAAAAAAATTTAAAATAAAATCAACGACATGACAAGTAGACACAAGTAAACAAGAAATATATAAAATTGAAAAACAATTTGTGAAGTATATAGAAGAATCAGACACGGAGGTAAGTAAAAGACTCTAGAACATAGTAGAAATAATCGTATGATATTTGAGAAAGAAAAAACGCATTTAACGGATAGAGGTGAAGTGTATCGATAAGAAGATCCCAAAATAGAACAAGAGTACAGACCTTGTATAAGGAGACGGTAGCGTAAAACAGATTTAAAGACACAAAAACCAGGGTGTCTAAAGTCTTAACATCAAGAACAAAGACGACAGACGAGGGACCACCCACTCCGACCAAAATTCTCCGGAAACATCCGAAAGACTACTCTCACTGACCTCGGATAGGTGACCATCCACCTCTACCAAGAACATGGAGACCACCCGTCCAGGTACAGTTCCTCATACAAATCCCCGTTAACAATCTAGTTCTGTGTAGATTTTGAAATTCAACAATCAACGACTCCCCACTCAGACAAAGACGAGACAACCAACAAACCGGACTCCATAGAGTCGTGACCTCAGATGTCAGGTAACCCACCCCGGTCCAGAACCACAGTTACAATACCGGAAGTCCTCTTGAGTGTGGTCACTTATATCAGGTCATGGACACGATGGACGTAAGAACAAGTGTGTCACTCGGTGTCGGTGGAAGACGGAGTTGTACTCTGGGAGGTTATAGTCGTCTATTCAGACTAAAGCCAAAGACACTCAAGTTACGAAAAGGGGACCCAGGACCACACGTACTCTACACACGTGGGGGGTTCTCACCTCTTAGACAAAGGGGTTCCTACACCTCACGGACACTAGTTTGGGGTGACCGGAAGTTACTGTTTAATAGACCCCCGAGGATAAATTTTACGATTGGGGAGTTGAACACTCAGACTGTACCCTGAGTTGTGAAAGTGAGAATACCCTCTCTTCCATATAGGACACTATAATAAAAGATCATACACCCAGTAGGTGGACCTTTCATACCCTAAATCAACACAGAACTTATACAGGGAGGATGGAAGAACACCAAATAAGAAACAGAAACCTACATCTTATAGAAAAAGACCATCCAAAGTCAGAAGAAACACCTACCCACAAGTCATTAACACTAAAAGTATAAAAGAACTCTTCTCCACCGTAGTTAGGAAGATGAGACGGTAGAACAAAGGAAAGGTAAGGTAATAATTCTAAACACTTGAATCTCATCCGTCTAACGGGAGGTATCACGTCCACCAATAAGTCAGGTGACTTCCAGACTTATCATATTGTTTTTACCGAAGAGTCTCATTCTTCCTTTTAAGAGGTTGTCTGAGGGAAGACTGAAATAAACCAGACGACTTAAATCAATTCTTTGACGTGGTAACCAAGAAGATTAAGTTTCGAACGATAGAGTGTGACGTCTTAAACCTAACGGTCGGAGGTATTAGTGTGTTCGGTTAAGAAATACTATTCAGAGAAAGGTGTATATAGGTATATGATAACCAAGATATAACAACATTTTAGGATAATGTCAGAAATCTTATATGACACTTTATTTATTTACTAAATCCTTTATATATCCTTCTATTGTTAAGACAAACGAAATCAAGGAATCGTCTTCTTGTTTACTGTTGTATAACCTTCCTATCTTTGACACATTCACTCTGACTGAAAACGTCTTAAGTACTTGATGTATCATTGTACTGTAGTACGATGAACATTGGATTTTATTTCGTCGACTGGACAAGAATGTTAAGGTGGTCTCTCTAATTCCTTGTGAATATAGATTCACTAAACCTATTTAAACCTTCTGGTTTTTATAAAAGATTTTAATTTATATTCAACTTTTTAATTCTTTAATCACTCAATAAGTAATAGAAGAAAAGAGGAACCTTGAAGTTTCTCGTTTATGGACCTATTTAATGTAAAGTTTACCTATTAGACGAATACAGCCGGTATCCATACCTCATTCCATTTTCTGTACTGTGAGACCTCCTCTACTAGTCGACTTCCTAACACTTTAACACTTCGTCATTCACACAAGTCTTGAAATGTTTGATTAAAGTTTGTTTTAAGTGGAAAAAACATCTCTTTCTTCTGTAACAAATAGTTTTCGGTTATAAGTTGAAACTGAACTTACATAGGAATTGTCTTAATATTGGACTAACAAGGAGAATATTAGAAATCCGAGAGTCTAAGAAATGTAATAGGGAGTCGATAATACTAGGGTTATATTCCTTCCGAAGTGCCAGTGGGTAATAGTTTTGTATTTCATAATGTAAAAATACAATTGTTTTGGAATTACAAATGATAGTCATTATGGTAAAATTTTACAGTATATCTACGTATTCGTAGATGTTGATTATACCCTTTAATTATCAAAACAAAAACTTGTTAATCACTTCTATTTTGTATAGTCACGTAAATTAAGGAAGGATTCATGGAAGGGTATCAGGGTAGTGAAGTACCCTTTATCTACCCCTTTGTCACCTTTGTCATAGTCTGAAATGAAAAAATCCGAGGTTTTAGTGACGTCTACCACTAACGTCGGTACTTTAATTTTCTGTGAATGAGGAACCTTCTTTTCAATACTGGTTGGATCTATCGTATAACTTTTCGTCTCTGTAATGAAACGGTTGTTTCCAGGTAGATCAGTTCCGATACCAAAAAGGTCACCAGTACATACCTACACTCTCAACCTGACACTTCTTCCGACTCGTGACTTCTTAACTACGAAAACTTCACACCACAACCTCTTCTGAGAACTCTCACGGAACCTGACGTTCCTCTAGGTTGGTTAGGTAAGACTTCCTCTAGTCGGGACCCACAAGAAACCTTCTTTACTACGATTTCGACTTTGAGGTCATGAAACCGGTGGAGTACGCTTCTCAACTGAGTAACCTTTTCTGAGAGTACAACCCTCCCTAACCCCCGTCCTCCTTTTCCCCTACTGTCTCCTACTCTACCGACCTACCGTAGTGGTTGAGCTACCTGCACTCAAACTCACTTGAGACCCTCAACCACTACCTGTCCCTCCGGACCACACGACG